>JAJOOH010023350.1:0-11416 GCA_029582605.1 Solanum gracilifrons | reverse complement strand
TGCAGTTACATATTGATACTTGATTTCAATTGAGCTCTTGCTTACATATGTTATTGCCTTACATATTCAGTACATTCTTCGTACTGACGTCCCTCTTGGGGGACGCTGCATTTCATGCTGCAGCCACAGTACTCCAGCTAGTAGACCTCTCCAGTAGGAGCACAGGACACTCAGCTGCTATTGGTGAGCTCCAAGTTGATTCGGGGCTTAATCGAGTCTTTGGCATCTACTTTGTTACCGTATAGTAGTTAAGGGTAAGGCGGGGCCTTGTCCCGACCTAAAACTAAGGTTGTCTATCTTGTAGAGGCTTTGTAGACTAATGTATAAAGTTTGGTTGTGTCTTGTCTCTTAACAATTGTGGCCTCAACGGCCAAGTGTTGTACATAAGTTTTGGTCCTGTCTATGTCGGTCTTTTATCGCTATAGGGCATATAAGCTTGTCATAGCTTCATAGCTATCATAGTTAAATGTATGGTAAATGCAGGTTGTAAGTTGGTTCTCCCGGGCCATTTAGACATCGGGTGCCTGTCCGTCTTAATCAGATCTGAGGCGTGACAGGACGAGTCACCCTTGTTCCTTGTTATCACCTAGTGGCTGCCCCATTTGGCCAAGATTCTGGTCCAAAGGGCGAGCTAGGGGCAAGCTCGCCAACCAGCTTGGCGTGTCTCCTAGTGCACTTGGTGAGCTTAAATTAGTGAGCTCACTGGAACAAAGGGTGAGCCAAGGGTGCACTTGGTGAGTCGCCTAGTGTACTTTGTGCGCCCAAGTGTCCAAAGGTCGAGCTTAAACGGGCTAGGGGCAGATTTTTAAGTTAAGACTGTGTTGGTCTTTAGTTCTTTTCCAAAGTTGAGTCCTTATTATTCTATTCCTTTCCTAGCAACTATATGACCCTTTTAAGACCTTCTTAGACTTAAATACTTTCATTTAAGTCACTACAAATAGAATAAAAAAGAAACCCACCTCCTCTCAAATATTTCTCTCTCTAGAAGTTCCCAAAGAAGAACAAGAAGTGAGAGCTAGGGTTTTGGATTCAAGGCATTTCTTCATCAAAATTCTTGGGGAATCTTAGTAAGGGTATGGTGATCCTTCATCTATGGTTATCTTTCATCCTAGAGTCAATTTCAAAGAAGTTTTCAAAGCTTTCAATTCAGGAAAAACCTAGGGTTTTACTCAATCTCATGGGTTCTTTCTCCAAATGATTTCAAATGGTTACTAATGTCATATATTGATTGTATTGGTGTTTAATTAATTATTTATGATGAAAATACTCTATTAACCCATGATTTCTTTCAATTCCTAAATTGTGCCTTTATGAAGTGGGTTTGTTGATTATGAGAGCTTATGGTTGAAATATGTCTAAATTGCTTTGGTTTATTGAATTGTATCATTATCTATGCCTTAATCATGGTAAATTGTAGGTGTGTTGATGATTTCAGATTCATGGCCTTGAAGGCAAGTTGTGGCTAAATTACATTTTAAAGTGGATTATGCTAGAGATGTTGATCCACTTGAAAGGTGGAGGTGTTTTATTACTATGTACGATTATGATGTGAAGGATATGCATTTGATTTCAATGATAGAATGATGATCATGTTTACAATGTAAATGTGTTATTGTTGATTGTATAATCTCAATTGACACTTATGAATGATGGTGATAGAATGTGGCTTCTATGATGTAATGTTCTAACTTGAATTTGTAGACTTAGGCACCCTTTATTGTGTAATGAATGTGTCTTGACTTGATGAATATGAATTGATAGGCTATGGAATTCCTTTCATATATGTTTAATGAATGTGTCTTGACTTGATGGTTATGAATCGATAGTATTGAGACATTCCTTTCATAAATGACCAAATGTAATGAAGACTCTAGAATCAATAGGCTAGTTTCATTCCTTTCTTAATAAGTCAATGTACCATAAATCGATAGGCTAGTGACATTCCTTTCATGAGTATAACAATGTAATGAGGGATCATGAATCGATAGGCTTATGTCATTCCTTTCATGAGGATCCTAGAGCTATCCTTGAATGTACCATGGATCGATAGGCTTATAGCATTCCTTCCTTGGAAATGATGTATCAAGGGTCGATAAACATATGGTATTCCTCCCTAGTACACTAATGTAATTTGAATGAACTAATCTATGGGAATGAAGGCTAAGCACCGAGTGGACATGGTTAGATGGAAACTCTCCCAATGTTAGGTTAGTATTCCAAGGAACATCTTCATATCCCCGAACTATGTGCCCACATAGGATATTAGCCAGGGGATTCCATCTGAGCTGACGCTATCGTTCTACCTTAGGCAAGTGGAACACCTCTTTACGGTGTGGGGCTATATGACACCGGATTCCAGGTCTAGCTTGCATGGTCTATGTCGGTTAAACGCTTATTCCCATCATGTGAGATGTGCATTATGGTTTATTGAGAGGTTCTATGAAGTGTAGGTGGTAGTATGGGATGCCATCTATTCATTGCATGATTAGACTTTGATAGGGTCATAGTGAGTTCTCTAAGTCTTAATGACTAATGTATGAAAGTCCTCTAAATGAAGTAATTGAAGAATGTTGACTCTTAAATGCTTAATGTGATATGCATGATATACTTGGGTTAGATTATGAGTTATTTTCCCTTGTCATGCCTTATGAAATCTTATGTCTCTTATGTATGGATATTGTGCAAAGGAGAAAAGGAAGGAATGGTAAGTTCACCTTTGATGACCTTAATGTGGTGCCGTGGTGTGATTGGTGGTTTGGGATGCCATCCATGGATTGCACAAGTTATAGCATGAGGGTTACTTAAGGTGAAGGTAATAGTTTACATGATGATATTGTCTTAATGTGGAGTTATGACTTGTATGATGATTACACTTGTATTGTATGTCTCTCATGCTATTGTTTCATCGTATTTCTAAAAAGTGGCACAATGCATGGTTTCCAACCAAAATGTCCCTTTTAAAGCATGTTTTTCCTGGTCATTATACTTAGTACATTTCTGTGTGCTAACCCATATATCTCTTATTTTTACTACAAGTGTAGGCTCCGGCAAGTGATTGCTTCTAGCTAGATTGAAGTGCTTGGATTGTTATTCCTCCAAGGCTAGAGTGGTACGTCCTCATATATCGAGGACAAGTGTCTTTTTCTAGTTTCTCACCTTTTTTATGTAACAGACAATTAGTAGTTTTACGATTGTAAAGGGACGTGTTCCTACTTATGCTCTTGAGATTGTGTCTAAGATGACCATGTGACACTTAGACTTCCGTTGTGTTTTGAAAGATTGTTAAATGAATGTTTTGGATTGTATGGTTTTAAATGCAAAGTTTTAATTCCGTACTATTTCTATTATCTATGTGATAAATCAATGTTATGTTGCTGGTATAAGACCTCTTCGGGGCCGAGTACACCGTGTTACGACTAGAACAAAAATGGTATCAGAGCATAAGATTTTGGAAATAGTTCTTAGGATCAATGTTTCACGAGCCACGTCTAGTAGAGTCTTGTTCATCGGTGTGAGTCGCGACACATCTATGAGCGAGAGGATATAGGACATTAGAAAGTTACACTTCTTTCATATTCTTGAAGTTGTGCCCTAGATTTTAGTTCTATAAGTGTCCTTTTCCTAATCCTTCTCTTGTGTTTATATGATATGAATAAAAGGGCTAACCCAAGAAGGGTAGAAGAGGAGACTGAGAATGAGGGAGTTCCTCCCCAAGGTCTTCAAGGTGGTAAAGTGCCTCAAGAGAATGAAGTGCCGATGGATCCCGCGGCCATGACCAATGAAGAGATTAGGACGTCTTTTCTAACCTTAGCTCAAGCCATGACGGCTCAAGCTAACCGAGATGTGGCGCCTAGGGTGAATGCTATTGAGAGTACCGTGGCCTCAATGTTGAGAGACTTTGTGAGGATGAATCCTCCTCTTTTTTTGGATCTAGAGTGGGAGAGGATCCCCAAGAATTCTTGGATGAAGTTTATAAGATAGTCAACGCTATGGGGGTATCTTCTAGGGAGAAAGCGGAGTTGGCTTCCTATCAACTGAAAGAGGTTGCCCAAGTGTGGTTCACTCAATGGAAAAGCAATAGGCCTTAGAAGTGGGTCCTATAGAATGGAAGGAGTTTAAGGGAGCATTCCTTGGTAGGTATTTTCCCCGTGAGAAGAGGGAGTGTGAGGTTGAGGAGTTTATCAATCTTAAGCAAGGTAACATGAGTGTGGAGGAGTACTCCTTGAAATTTAACCTCTTATCTTTATATGCTTCGTCCTTGGTGTCTAACCCTAGGAATGATATGAGTAGGTATGTGATGGGTATATCCTACCTAGTTGAGGAAGAGTGTCATACGGCGATGCTCCATAATCATATGGATATTTCTAGACTTATGGTGTATGATCAATCTATTGAGGAGTCCAAACTTAAGAGGAAGGGTAGGGGGTTGGAGAGGGGTAGGTCCGATGAGCAAGGTTAACCTAGATTCAAGAAGAGAGCTCCTAACGAAGACTCTTCAAGTGCTCCTAAAGTTAATGAGGAGAAAGGTGGTGGACCTCCATTTTCTAAACCTCTTTGCACCACTTGTGGGAAGAGGCATCATGGGAAGTGCCTAGCCGATACTAGTGGGTGCTATGGGTGTGGCAAAAGTTATCACCAAGTGAAAAATTGTCCTACTCTTATGGCTAAAAGAAGGGAACAAGCTTCTTATGTTGGCCCGGATCCTAATTCTCCAAAGAAGAACCGTTTCTATGTGCTTCAAGCTAACAAGGACAAAGGGGCAAATCTGGATGAAGGTACTGGTAAGTTATAGTTCGTTTTGTGGTGATGAGATTCTTATGTTGTTTTTCATGTTAGCCTTAGTTGGGTTTTGTCCTAAGTGGGGGATGGTATGTTGAATAGTAAGGTTGTTGAGAGTGTTGATATCCTTATCACTTTCCTTCTAGTCTTATTCAAGCTTGATACATAGAGTTCCTTGTAGCTTGTTTCACGTTTTGGAGTCTTATGTGAAAATGAGTTTCCATGGTATCCTTATGTTATGCTTGTTCTAGTTGAATTCTTGTTATATGAGAAAAATGAGTTTTCATGATTTATGTTCCTCATGTTAAATGTGCATCTAGTATGAGTTGTTGTAATGCCCCGGAAATTAGTAGACTAAACTAGAGCCAAGAGTTAGGGTTCTAGAGTGTATTATTGAAGATTAGAGTCGTAGATGAGACTTTTCATGTTTAGAATGAGGGGTTATGGGTTGAACGATAGGGTGCGTGTTAGACCTTGTATCTTAGAAGACCTTTTAGAGTATTGGTTAGGTTTTGGAAGGGCATGTGCCAAGGAAAAAGGGCAAGCCTAAGCCAAAGGGCCAAGGCTGCCCAACCTTGGCAACAGTGGCCCAGGGACCACAGCCACTTTAACGGCCAGTGGTGATGACCACGGACTGTGAAAGGGTCCATGAAGGTCCCTTAGACTCATCTAGGCATGGTTAAACAATCCTAGCTACTGCCTAAGGAACAACGGACCACTTCACGAACCGTGGTCAAGACCACGGCTCGTGGGAAGGCCCGTGGTCTCTCCTTAGTGCATTGTGAGCTTGTGAAGGTGAGATGGTACACTGGTTAAGGGACCACGGGCACCTTCACTGGCCGTGGTGCCCTTGATGGTCCGTAGAGAGGGGCGTGGTGCCTGGCAACAAGGCTGCCTAGTGAGGACCAAAGTCATAAATTCCCAAACGTGTAGATAAAATATGGGGTCATTTTATATGGGTCTTATACACCTATTAATATATTTTATAAGTTCTTTAACACCCTTTTAAGTCATTTAGAATCAAAACCCCAAATCCCTTCTCTCTCAAATAATCGTCTCTCTAGAAAACCTAATAATAAGAAGAAGAAGAAGAAGAAGAAGGAGAAAAATAGAAAGGGGCTAGGTCGAATCTTCCATTGAATCAAGCTTAGTAGGGCTTTGAATTAAGGTATGTTTAGCTTTTCATCTCTGGGTTCTTCCACCCATAGAGTCCCCTAAGATTTTCAGTAATTTGTGAAGAAGAACCCCAATCTAAGCTAGGGTTATTCCCATAATACTTGTTTATCGCTAATTTTTCATTTAGTTGTGATGTTATGATGAAATTATGTGGTTTCAATGGTTAACCCTTGTTTTATTAATTTGTTGCATGATTTGTGAGTTGGTGCCATGAAAGGGCAGTTTGAATGTTCATGAGTGACCTTCTTGTATCAATGATATGAGTAGTAATTGTTCAAGGTTAGGAACACATAATAATGAATTGAACTTAGAATAATTTAATATGATTGATCTTGTCTTGTAAAGTTGGAATTGAACCTTTAAGATGAATTATGGCTAGAATCACCTAGTAATGAGGAAAGGGATGAGAATTGCTTAAGAAGAAGCCTATTACTTGAATGTCTAATAATCTAGATATAATTAAGGATAGAATGAAGTAAAGCTTTGAGATGAAGGGTTGTAGTCATGTTGAATCACTAGGACTTGAGAGTAGAATCAATTCGATGAATAGAATCTAATGGGTGGGTTCATGGTGAAAGGCCAATACTCACCTAATCTAATTTATGAATGCTTGAAAGTATGAAGTGATAGAATCAGAGCATGGATGGATTGTCATGGACATCCTTCCATGAGAGATGAATGTTAAGCAAGTCTTAACAAGTAAACCTTGGGGTGTATGCTTGGATGAAAGTGGATATTGACAATGAGATGGAATGTCACACAAGAAAGGTCCGGGCTCCAAGTAGAAAGGAGAACCACACCTAGTTGATGTGAGGACTATCCAAGAACAATGGGGAACTCTTACATAGTAGAGTGTCGGTCTTCCCATAGTTAGGTCTCATAAGATGGGATCCTTCACGTAGTTGAGTCAAGTTCCTAGTAAAAATCTCCATATCCAATGAACTAAGGCATGCTTGAGAAGCATCTCATAGTGTTCAAAGCATAAGGAACTAAGACTTACTTAATGAAGTAACTCATACTATTCTAGAGTGAAGATGGACTTAGACTTTCTTAAGCTAGCATCTCATAGTGTCCATGAAGTGAAGGAACTTAGACATACTTTAGAGAGTATCTCATAGAGTTCAAAGTATAAGGGAGTTGGACATACTTAAGTAAGTTTCTCATAGTATCCATGCTAGTAATAAACTTACATATACTAAAAGTGGTATCTCATAGGGTTCAAGTTATAAATGAACTAAGATGTGGTTAAGAGAGTACCTCATAGTGTTCTAAAGATAAAAAGTGGAACTAGGTTCCAAACATAATAGTACTAAAAAGGAGACCTAAAAGTAATACTTAGTATGAGTAGTGTTATGGGATGCTATGATTGCATTGCACAAGTATGGCTTAGCGTTACTAAGTAGAGTGAGTTAAGATGAGATTGTGCCATAGTTTCCTTCCTTGCTATAGTTGACTAAAGGTGAGAGATTCCATTAGTTATGAGAAGTTAAGTTAATAATGAGACCAAAGTAGGGTGAATATGACTAGGACGGCTTCAAGGTCATGCTTAGTGTGAAGGGTCTTATGGATGCTTTTCATTCATTTCACATGTCTGCTTTGAGGTTACCTAGAAGTATGGTACCCTTATGGTGTAAAAGCCTAGAGAATTAGAACATGTATATATACCATGATTAGGATGACCAAGAAGGGATACATGGCTTGGGTAGTATTGTGGGATGCTATTCTTGCTTTGCACTTGTATGGTTTTGAGGTTACGCGAGAATGGTACTATTATGGCATAGATGACTAATAGTCAATAATGCTTATATGATGTTTATGATGAAGAATTGGCTTATTGTTATTGTGATATATATCCTATGCTTATTTATTATGTCTTATGTCGACTTATGTTCATACATTGCTTATGTTGGAGATGACGCTTATGACTATGTTATTATCTCTTATGATCATGTCTTATGTTGACTAACCACTTTGAGATGTTTATGTTGGTATGTTAGCTTTCATACTTGGTACATTTTGTACTAACGCATATTGCCTACATTATATTCAAATGTAGGGTGTTGGGAGATTGAGTTGCTTGGAGGCTAGGTTTGTAAGTGCAAGTAGATTGGAGATTGGTGAGTCCTCATAGCTTCGAGGACAAACCCCATATGTTCCATTTTTGTCTTTTCTTATGTTTAAGACTTTATGTGGGCTGTGTCCCAAGACTTTTATTTGTGTTATTCATAGATGGTTTGAGACAAAGATGTTAGAAAGACTTCCGCTTTTATGAAATGTTTTTGGTATTCTGCTTTAAAGAAAGTTTTAAATTCTCCCTACTTTTCTACGATCTTATGATATGATAATGCTAAGGGCTTGTATGTGACCCCTTCAGGGTGAAGTACACCTTGTTACGACTAGGAGGTGTTCTCGGGTCGTGACAAACTTGGTATCATAGCATAAGGCTTTGGGAAAATTTTAGGATGTCTCAAACCACGTCTAGTAGAGTCTTATTCATAGGTGTGAGTCGCGACACATTTTATGAGTAGGAGGCTATGGGATGTCTAGGAAACTCTACTTCTTGATTCTTATAGTCGTGCCATAGAAGTTTAGCTCTAGTATGTCCTTCTACTAATGTTGCCTATGATTTTTCAGCATATGGCAAATACTAGGGCTAATGGTAGGAGGGTTGAGGAAGATGATGCAGGCTAAGAGGTTCCTTTTCAAGTTCCAAATCAAGTCCCTCCACAAGCTCCTCCTCAAGTCCCTATTAATGAAGGAGCTATGACTAACGTGGAGATAAGGGCGGCTCTCCAAATATTGACTCAAGCTGTTACGGCCCAAGTCAATAGGGAAGTAGTTGCCAAGGCTAATAATAGGAATATAGTTGCTTCGAGGGTGGTAGGGTTTTTGAGTATGAACCCTCCGGAGTTTTATGGCTCCAAGGTGGAAGAAGACCCTCAAGGTTTCATAGATGAGGTGTATAAGGTGCTTGCCATCATAGGTTTGACTACGGTAGAGAAGGCGAAGCTAGCCGCCTATCAATTGAGGGATATAGCTCAAATTTGGTATGAACAATGGAAGGATATTAGGCCTTTAGGACAGGCCAAATAGAGTGGGAATGGTTCAAATAAGCATTTCTAGATAGGTTCTTTCCCTTAGAATTGAGGGAACATAAGATGCAAGAATTCATCAACCTCCGTCAAGGCGGTATGAGTGTAAAAGAGTATGCTCTTAGGTTCACCCAACTATCCAAGTATGCCCCAACTCTAATGGCAGACTCAAGGTCTAGAATGAATAAGTTTGTGATGGGAGTGTCAGAATTAGTAGAGAATGAGTGTCATTCGGTAACGTTTATCCCTAGTATGAACATTTCAAGTCTTATGGTTCATGCGGAACAAATTGAGGAGCAAAAGCTCAAGAAGGTGAATAGAGAGGTAAAGAGGCTAGGACCAATGATTTGAACTTTTCTGATGCTAGGTCCGACGGACAATATAGGCGTAGGACTAAACCAAGGTACTCCGGCCAAGATTCTTCCAAGCCTACTTGCTCCAAGTGTGGGAGGAGTCATTATGGTAAGTGCCTAGCCTTCATGATGGTTTATATGGGTGTGGAAAGGATGGGCACAAAGTGAGGGATTGCCCAGTTCTTAAGGTGAAGGGAAGGGAGGATAAGAAAGTTGCCTCTAGTGATCCGGATGAGGGTACTCAAAAGAAGAATAGGTTTTATGCTCTCCAATCTAGAGAAGATCAAGAGTGATCTCCTCGTGTCCCTTCCGGTATGTGTTTCTTTCATACTTTAGAAAATTTCCAGATTTCTTGTCTTTTGTGATTTGTTATGTTGGACTTGATGTTGTCCTTGCTATGATTGATGTCTCGAAAAGCAATGTGTGGGCATACTCCCAAGGGGGAGATAGTGTGCCTATTCCATTATGTCTTTACATGATTATGTGTTGCCATGATTTCTTTGTATGTATGTTTACGAAGGTGTGTAGGCCTTGTTAGAATTGATCTAATTGCATTGTGTTGCCTCTTGTTGTAGCATCTTTGAGTCGATATACATTTTAGGATCCATGAGTTTTATGTTGAGCATGTTGTAAGTAGGAGATGCTAGTTACTCCTTGGAAATGAGTAAGTATGTCTCTTTCATGCATTTTGAGTTGGTAGATGTAGTTCATACTTCTTTGAGTTGCATTAGGTATGATTAGCTTGGATTGAAGTTTACTTGGTTGGTTGTGAGCATGTAGGTGTAGTGCATGCATGATGGGATTCTAGTCTACAATCATTTTCTTTAAGAAGTGTTTAGAAAGGTCCTTCTAGGATGAATGTTCCCAAGTGGGAGATATTGTATTACCCCAGAAATTAGTAGACTAAACTAGAGCCAAGAGTTAGGGTTCTAGAGTGTGTTATTGAAGATTAGAGTCGTAGATGAGACTCTTCATTTTTAGAATGAGGGGTTAGTTGTTGAACGATACGGTGCGTGATAGACCTCGTAGCTTAGAAGGTCTTTTAGAGTATTGGTTATGTTTTGGAAGGGCATGTGCCAAGGAAAAAGGGTAAGCCTAAGCCAAAGGGCCAAGGCTGCCCAACCTTGGCAACACACTGCCCAGGGACCATGGCCACTTTCACTGCAAGTGGTGATGACCACTGATCCCTATCATGACCAATGAAACTATCGTACAGTATGAGTGTCTACGATTTTCGATAATATAGTAACCCAGCTAAAGGTTGGGGTCGTGTCCCAAGGGAGTGGTTTTGAAAATTAATAAAAAAAAATATTTAGTTCTAATTAGTCGTAGCTAAAGACATTAACGATTAGAAACATAGTAAATTAAAGGGGGTGACACAAAAGTGTCAAATATCAATTGGGGTTTTTGTCACAAGTAGTAAAAACAACAAAAATTAACAAGAAAATCAAGTATGGGAAAAAGTTCTTGGGGTGTGACCGCAATACAAGTTGAGATAAATAGTTGGGTACATGCTTTCGATGGGAAATTTGCAAGATAATAGTGACTAGGCTAAGCTTTAGATAGAAATAAGTTCCCTCTCATGCAACTTACTCCGTTTCAAATATGTTCCTCACGGACACCCATGTGCAGCATGAAGGCCAGCCTATGCCTTACCCCACTCACTCTCTCGAGTTGAGTGTTAGGATATGGGACTAGGGCTGATAACAACCTGGATAGCTGGATCGCGTAAAGGCATTAGAGGAGCTTGATGGACACAAAATCAAGAAGTACAATGTGTGGAAGGTCCATCTAAGTTAAGAGAAAGAAGAAAGAGGCCATTTGTGCAAATGGTCATCTCATAATTTCAAGAATTTACAAAAGAAGACAACCAAACAAGGCCCTTACCTCATTAAGGGTAAAATTGTCAAAGAAGTGCCTTCTTTACTTTATTTTCAAGAATTCACAAAAGAAGTCAACCAAACAAGGCCCTTACCTCATTAAGGGTAAAATTATCAAATAAGTGTCTTGTTTATT
>JAJOOH010023349.1:0-13075 GCA_029582605.1 Solanum gracilifrons | reverse complement strand
ACAATTTTCGGCTATTTCTTTTCCAACATCCAATAGTTCATTAGGGCAACTCTCGTTTCCAAATGCCCTTTTCTCTAATAACTCCCAACTTTCTTCTGATCTTAGCAATCGAAGATTAAGAGGAGCGGTGTAGAGCTTTCCATGCAAAGCCACTTCCTTTTCTCGAGTTGTCAAAATAATTCTACTACCTTTCTGAGCTTCAGGAAAAGGTCTTGTCAACTCATCCCATGTAGTAGTATTCCACACGTCATCTAAGGCAATAAGATACCTCTTTCCATACAGTTGTTTCCGTAGCTTATCAGCATCATCAATGTTCTCATTCAATTTTGAATTTGAGTCGCTAACTTGATTGAGGATTTTATCCAACAACTTCTTCTCGTCATATCCTTGGTCGACCGTGCACCATGCACGAAGGTCGAAATGGCTAGAAACTGATTTATCATTGTATACTTTGTAAGCCAAAGTAGTTTTACCTGAACCCGGCATACCAGTGATCGAAATGACATCTAGATATGCCGGTCCACCGGTAAGCTTTCTAAGTATAAAGTTTGTCTCCTCCTCAAAACCTACAATTATTTTATCAGTTGTCCATGACTTGCTCTCAACTGGTTTCTTGGTAGAGTTTACAACAATGAGACCTCTGTTCTTGGGAATCTTCTCATGTAAATTGGAGATATCTTCTTTGATAAGCTTGATCCTTTTTATGGTAATGGGAAGTGAGAAAATAAGATGTAAGAGACCATCATTTCGAACAATAATAGAATCAATGACATCTTTTGCCTCATATGCCACATCTAAAACACGTGCCCAGAGATCCTTATACCATTCTTGCTCAATATTCACGAAAAAAGATCTTATCAATTCGAGGTCTTGTTTCACCAGCTCAATTTCTTTCTTTATCAAAGCAATTGAATAAGCATTGGATCCCAACAAATCATTTAAGTGTCTGTGTAGCAGATGCATGAAGAGAGGTCCATCACTCATGGGGAAGCAACATTGAGATGATTCCGGGACTTTTAGATAAACATGTTTGAGATCTTCCTTGAGGAGTTCAACATTTTCCAGCAACTTTAGGGTTGCACGATTTGTCTCATCAGTATTCTCTTTATTCCATAATTTATCTTCTAAGTCGCGAACAATAGTTGATACCTCCTTGATAAGTGCTCCAACAAGTGCCAAAAGATCAAATAATTTGTCATGACGAATAAAGTCCTTGGGCATATCAGAAAGAATAATTAATAGGAACTCAATCATGACATGAATGTTTCGAGCCCCTAAAGTGCTTGGGGTAATAACAGTTACCATGTGCTCTTGTAAATGAATAAGATATTTCTGAAGAATGTCCGGAGAGGTTTCCAGGAGCTGCTTAATGAAGCGTACAATTTCTGCTGAAGTTGAAGCTTTCAAATTTGTATAACATATGTGTATAACCTCCAGTTCAGTTGGAACAATCTTCATGAGTAGATGTGCTAGTTTGAAGAGTCGAGAGTCTCTATCATCCTCATCTAGCTCAGAGAGTTGAGAGTCTTCATCAGTATGATCCTCCCAAAGGAAGTGTCCTACTCTCTCAGCCATGAGTTGAAACAGAGGTAAGACATATTCAACAATCTCGTGCTCAATGCAACCATTCACTATCAACCCATGGAAATCTCTTACGTTGCCACACACATTCTGAAGAATCTCATACTGAGTCACTAATGGAAACTTGTGCTCAGCAAGAAACTTGGATAGATGATGGAGATTCAGGAAGAGGAAGTTTAACTGCTCCTCAGTCATGGTGGCGCTTGATGTAGAACGATGATGTGAGCGGATACAATGATCGATATTATCCAGGAAGCTATGAAGGACATGATGCATGTCGTATTTACACACGACATTGTAACCAACTTCATAAAAAATTACTAGAAGCAGATTTCTAGCCTCTTGTCCTTTGGCAGTCATTACATAGTCAAACCGCTCCAAATCGGAATAAGAAAGCTGGACATATGTAGAAATAAATGCCAGCTCCAATTTCAGCTTTTCAACTTTATACACGTCAAAAGATTTTTCATTTTCCTCATTCTTTAATCTCTCCAGGAAATCCAGAACATTGGCAATGTCCTTGCGAATTGCAGAAAATAACACCTGCCAAAAGATGAAATGTCATATCAAATATTCAAAGCCACATGTCTACATTTCAATACTTTATCAAATAACATACCAATGAGTTGTTTGCTTCCTCATTATCTTTTCGTTTTTCCATGATTCTACTTTTCCTTCCCTTCCTTTCAAGTTCTCAAGACCTGATGCATAAAAAGTACATAAAAACTTTGTCAGGAGAAAGAAAATGAAAAAGATAAGAATAATCAATAATTTTCCCAGGACAGCCTTTCTAAGGACCAAAAAGTAAAAGACCATTTTTACTATTTTCACGCGAACTTAAGAGGAGATCTTAAGTTGAAGAAACTAAAGGTGAGTAGTCTATTGAATTTTTGAAAGTTCTCGCATAATAAACTTTTTCTTCTTGTCAAGTTCATTTCATTAAATATTGGCTACTCCTTTTTACTATTTTCACGCAAAAAGATTTCCATCTTGCAGTGGTTTTCGTATTTATAAATAAAAATAAAAATAAATTAGTTCCTAACATGTATAATGAACTACAGAACCAAATCTCCTGCTTATCATGTGCAAACTCTTGTCTAGAAATCTGATACTCTACCCTCTTCAGACCACTGTCTGTTTTCTTTAATTACCCCTCCTTTTTGAATTTTTATTAGCATTACTATAGTGGGATTTCAACATTCATAAACGAGACCAAGTGATACCAAACCTTTATATCTCTAATAGCTTTAGTAATATATTTTCATTAGTGAGGGGAATTTTTTGTCATCTTAGAAAAATCTAAAAGTAATTATTTATTCAACTCCTAAAAATCTTCATTTCTCTACTTTCTGATAAACAAAATCCAACTTAAGAACTAGATTTAACTTGCTACCAAATATGAGAATATATTTTTGTCATTTTCTTAAAGAAAGTCATTGTTTTCAATAGAGATTACTAAAAATTAGATGAGTTAACTAACCTTTTTACTTGATGAAAAAGATATCCTCTCCTTGCTTTGTTATATGATCAGTAGAGCTCAAAATTAGGGAACTCAACACAAAGTATGTATGGAATGACACCAACTCATGAAAAATATAATAAGCAGATTTGAAAAATAAGAGTTGATAACAATGGATATCCATACCAAACAAAGAGTAATGCTTTAAAAAAGATTCTTTTGTTGATTGGGGTTAGTGGAGAAAAGAATCTCAATATTAAAAAATTTATCGAGAAAATCATGCACAGTATTCCCTCATAATTGTATAGTATTAAAAAAATTATAAAGATAAGTTAGTGCTACTAAAAAGCAAAAGCATGAATCACTTTTCTACTACAAAGTCCAATTGATTATTAGGTATAGATTAATTTAATTAGAAAGCTAATCGAAATTTCTCATAAGAATAATACTCTGCTCACTTTATATTACTTTTTCCGTTTCATTTTTATTTGACACTATTTCTTATTTTCCCGTCCAGATATAATATTAACATTTTTTTATAATTTCTTTATTAAAAGCTTTTATTTCTACGCAAATACTATGATATGTTTACCATCACAAGTTTCAAATTTTTTTTTTCTTTTGCTACTTTCTGTTAAGCTTTGTGAAAATTCAAACGATATGAGACAGAGAGTAGTTTTGAATATCAATACTTGCGTGCGGCTGAGATGACAACAAAGAAAAACACTCCAAAATAAATGATATAATTTTATGTATTTATTCACAAAACAAGTAATCGGAAAGAAAAAAAAAAAAAAAAAAAACAACAAATGGTTGC
Organism: Solanum gracilifrons; assembly: GCA_029582605.1. NCBI lineage: Eukaryota > Viridiplantae > Streptophyta > Magnoliopsida > Solanales > Solanaceae > Solanum > Solanum gracilifrons. The sequence continues at coordinate 9,218 of JAJOOH010023349.1, read as the reverse complement.
CATTTTTTGAACATTCATTCCAAAATCTATATAATATATTAATGGGAAAAGAATCAAATATACGAAATTTGAAAAAAAATCTCATCTATGTCATCTACTAAAAAGTTTGGTTCATCTATGATATTTTTGTTTGAGAAAAAACTCATTTATGCCATTATGGATTAATAGAAATCCATCTGATTTAGCAAAACCATTTTGTCCACGTGGCGGACAATGATTTAGTATTTTACGGACTATAAGAGATAGACAACGAACAAAACGGGAGCTTCTTAGCTCAAGTTATTTTGGCTCGATTAATCAAAACATTTCAAGTGTTGCACTGTGCTTCAGAATAACTTGTTATAATTGATATACACATAATTTTTTAAATCTAGAAATATTTTTATACAAGTGAAATGATGACAAGAAAAAGAGCATAAAACAACATATGCTCATCTACTCAAATTCTACATAATATTCACAAATAGTTCAATTGAGACTTTCGTCAAACACACTTATAGACATATTTCAACGTTGGTGTCAATTTCCACGTGGCTGATTCGGTCAAGGAGGACTAACTCAATGGAATTCATAACCCTTTCAATCTTCTCCTTATTTCCTTGGTCAGACAGCAAAGTTGTCACTTTTCGGAAGAGCCACATCAGGGAGGGAGGATGGTTGCTGAAAGCAAAATCAAATAAACAGCTGCCTCTCAACTCCAAATGCTTAGCGATGCCGATGGCTGATTCTTGGTGCACGTGAATTCCACCATTCAAACTTATTGCTGCATTGGAATTTCTTGGTAACTTTATTACCTGAAGATTTTTCACATGTTGGTGATGATGGTATTTCTTGAAAGATTTACAAAAACAGAGATATATATAGGATAACTTGCATATGGTACAGAGGTTGCCAACCTTTTGTTTGACGGAGGTGAACTGAGCATGGCGGAGGAGCAGGAAAGGGTTCTGATTTTTGACGGGGACACATAAAGTTTGTGGGAAAGAAAGAAAATTTATGCTTCAGATTATGAACTTTCGAATAACAATTCTTTAAACATTTTGTATCTGAAGGCCAATATAAGTTATTATATGCATGACGTACCATTTTCTGACTCCTTCATTTTCCTTTCCTCTTTCCATGATTGTACCAAAGGGTCTGATGTATAAACTGTGCTTAAAACTTTATCAAGTTCATAAAAGGAAACAATTCTGCAGACATATAAAAAGTCATTTTCGATATATTGATCAAATGGCAGAGTTAATAACTTTGATGGTCACTCAACTATCAACTCTTTTCATAGAAAGTCACTCAACTTTCATTTTTAACTCAAAAGTCACTCAACTATCACTTCTTTGCATAGAAAGTCACTCAGCCTATTTTATTATTTTTTTTCACTAAAATTTGTTGACATGGAATTTTTATTTTTAACCAAAATTTTAAAAACCAAATACATATCCATTTAAACCATTTAATGACCCGCCCCATTTAACCCGACCCACTAAAAATATGATATTAAACCTTTTATTTTATCATTAGTTCCCCCAAATTATTCACTCTTGTCTTCTTTTTCTCCTAGCGTTCTTCTTCTTTTTTATAATCTCTCAACTTCAAAATCTCTATTATGTTAATATGATACTGTATATAAAGTGTCTTATTTTGTTAAAACTTGTGGTCATGTGACCTTAACTCATTAGTTAGAAAGTGCTAATATGACACTGTATATAAAGTGTCATTTTTTGTCAAAACTTGTGATCATATGACCTTAACTTATTCGTTAGGAAGTGTTGTTAAGACATTGTATATGAAATGTTTTATTTAGTTTAAACTTGTCGTCATATAATTATTTTGTTTTGCCTTTGAGGACTTGTATTTTTATTTATTTTTAATTCCAAAGGCCAACAGGCCACTTTGAGGGCTTGTATTTGTTTTTAGAGTTTAAAAAAAGTTTTTAAAAAGTAAAAATAAAAAAAAAAAGAAAAAGAAAAGAGAAGAAGAACGGTAGGAGAAAAAGGAGACAAGAGAGAATGATTTGGGGGACTAATGATAAAATAAAAGGTTTATATCATATTTTAGCGGATTGGGTTAAATGGGGCGGGTCATTAAATGGTTTAAATGGATATGTATTTGGTTTTTAAAATTTTGGTTAAAAATAAAAATTCCATGTCAGCAAATTTTAGTGAAAAAAATAATAAAATAGACTGAGTGACTTTGTATGCAAAGAAGTAATAGTTGAGTGACTTTTGGGTTAAAAATGAAAGTTGAGTAACTTTCTGTGAAAAAGTTGATAGTTGAGTGACCATCAAAGTTATTAACTCTCAAATGGTACTTACAAAATAATTTAGACAGACAAGAAAAGAGAAGAAGAGTAGTTTAATAAAGAAGAAAACAGATATATTCAAGAAAACAAAACCTATAACCATATAGGTCAGGGGCAGATGTATATTTCTCAAACTTGTTTATAACAATGATATTTGTACTTAGTTTCAGTTGAGACTTTCATCAAACACATTGTAGACATCTTTTAACATTTGCCAAAGAATGGAGAAGAACCTGTTCACTTACATAACGGGATATTCTTCCGGCCAACGACTTGAAGCTCGTCTCCTTCCGGCCAACTTCATACAAAATTGTTCGAAGCAGATTTTTAGCCTCTTGTCCTTTGGCAGTCATTACATCTTCAAACAGCTCCAAATCGGAATAAGAAAGCTGGACGTATGTACAAATAAATGCCAGCTCCGATTTCAGTTTTTCAACTTGATCCACATCAAGAGCTTTTTGATTTTTTCTCATTCTTTAATCTCTCTAGGAAATCCAGAACATCGGCAATGTCCTTGCGAAGAGTAGAAAATAACACCTGCCAAAAGATGAAATGTCATATCAAATTTTCAAAGCCACATGATATCTACAATTCAATACTATACAGTTTACTCTCTATCAAATAACATACCAATGAGATGTTTGCTTCTTCATTATCTTTTCGTTTTTCCATGATTGTAATTTTCCTTTCAAGTTCTCAAGACCTGATGTATAAAAAGTACATAAAACTTTATCAGGTAAGAATCACCCGCACCGCATGTTCTCATAGTTTATATTCCTTCTGTTTAAATTTATGTGACTTACTTTTCTTTTTAGTCGGTCCAAAAAAGAATGACACATTTCTATATTAAGTAACAATTTGACTATAAAATGTCTATTTTACCCTTAATGAAATAATTTACAGCCACACAAATTTCTATCATTCATTTTGAACCACAAGTTTTAAAAGTCTTTCTTTCTTTCTTAAACTCCGTACTGAGTCAAAGTACCTCACATCAAATGGAACAGAGGGAGTAGTAATATATTTTCATTAGTGAGGGGTATTTTTCGCCTTCTTAGAAAAAAAATCTAAAAGATCTGCTTCTATTCACTCCGCTCTCTCCAACCCCCTCCCTCTCACCCCGTAAGAATTCACCCTTAACGGATGTTAATACCAAACTAATACAACTTATCATGGGTAACTAATAATTTAATGAGGTGAATATATACATTAACTAACTACGATTAAGTGATTATGTCATGCATCTATTGTTTTGTTATAAACAGCCGCTAAGAGTAAGTATTTAGTCCTCTCTCATTCTCATGCATTTTGTTTCCCTTTTTAGATCCAACCAACCTAGCTACCAAATTTCTTTCATTTTCCTTGCATCACTTTTACTTTTCCATAATTTTACTTCAATAGAGATGAGAGTAGCAAATATGAAACAAACTGTATATTCTCTGCTTGCTTTGTTATTTGATCAATAGAGCTCAAAATTCTGGAAATAAAAGAGGAATAATTAAGACCAAAAATTATGCATAGTATTATTCCAAAGAGTCAAGAAAGCAAAAGCATGAATCAATTACAGTGGGGCCTCCTCACTTGTCTGCCACAAAGGAAAGAGATAAGAAAATTAATCAAACTTTCAATAATTTGCTCACTTTATATCACTTCCTTTGTTTTATTGACATTCAACTACATGGAGGGTCTTATCATAGTTCTAATCTCGGCAAATAAGTAAAAAAAACAAATACATCAAGCTTCGATATTTTAGTAATTGAACTGGTATTCATCCCTATAATCATAGTATGCCTTATAATTTTGACACAAATCCTCCTGATTTGAAATTTTGTTCACTTGATTAAAGCTTCTCTAGTCTTCCACACACAAAAATTGTATCACATATAAATCTTTCTATGAAAATACTAATTGAAAGATTTGTATGTATAGGAAAAAATATAGCTTTGGAATATGAAGATTCACTTACAAAGTTGAAAGGTCAAGTATTACAACAAATTAAAGACAAATATTAATTAAAAACATAAATTAATTTGGAAGATGAAACACATACATGTATGATGTATCTATTTAAAGGGATAACTTTTATTTTTATTCTATTTTATTTACTCACATGTATACCAACTAAAAACATTATAGAAATTCGATTATTTATTGTTTAATTAATTAAATATTTTAAAACAACATTTGGATTTAGCATAACGGTAAAATGGTAATTCAACTCTTTTTACTTTGGAACTTTCCACTTATAATAATCTATGAGATATATGATTCATATGGGCAGATTGTTGTTTATCATTTTAGTTTAAAAAAGATTGTTTATTCAACTTGTCGTAATTGGCTAACGATGAATTTGAAAGGCCACCACCAACGTACAGAAAGAATAATCAAATTGATTGATAGTTCATCCAATAATATTAAAATCCAAGGAGCAGAGCTGTTGAAAATGAACAAGTGGTTCAGCAGGGGTTGCTCAAATTCGTTGGTGGCCTAAGGCCAAAATCAAACTAAAGGCCTTAAAAAAATTAAAAATTAAATATGTTTATATTTTAAATCTATTTTTCTAGCTTTTTGAGATGCAAAGTTGTTACTCCGTTTAAAAACGAATGGTCTAGTTTGACTTGACACGGAGTTTAAGAAAATAAAAAAAAGATTTTTGAATTTTGTGGTCCTAAATTAAAGCTATGTCAAATGTACAAAATTGTCTTTTAATCTTGTGGCCTTAAACATGCCACGTAGAAAACTGAAATTAAAATGTTACCAAAAAAAGAAAGAGGTCATTCTTTTTTAAACTGATTAAAAAGGAAAGAAGGTCATTCTTTTTTAAGCAGAGGGAGTAATAATTTTTGTGTAGTCAATCTCTTCTAATAATTCTTTTTCAATCGATAATATAGCCAAATCACTTAATCTTTCTTGAGACATTGTTGATCTTAAATAATATTTTATTCTAATTGGTCTCTTTTCTACTAATAAGTCTCTTAACTTTGTATCAACAATGTTCCATTGACTAGGATCATAGATATTTTTAGGAGTATGATTATTTAATTCATTTATAAGTTCTTGATTTTCTTGGGAATCTACATCCGGCTTTTCAATAATTTCCTCTCCTTATTCTTCTTTTTGGTTTATATCATTATCTAATTCAACTTCAACTATAAGTTAGTGACTTGTTCTTCTAAAGAGCATTCCCCAACCTTTTTGATTTAATTTTAACATTGTTTTCCAAAAAATTATCAAGTACACCTTTTTGAGATTTTATCAAGTTATCGGACTTTCTTTTTCTTTTAAGTTTTGAATGACCGGATTCATATTTTCTAGTTGACATATTAAATTCTAACAAATATTTTAAACACTATTTACAATATCAAATAAAAAAATATTAATAAATATAAGACACAAAACAAAAAATAATATTAGAAATTAGAATGGTATAACCGGATTCAAGAACTATGAAGACTTGATTTCCGAAAATGAATTGGGCTGCTGCGATATTTTTTTCTCCAAATTTAAAACATAAACTATATTTTTTTAAAATTGAAATTATCAATAGAACAAGTAAATTCTTAAGCTTTGAATAAGAGAGATATAAGATTTGAAAAGAGAAAGACAGAAAAAATAAAGAGAGGAAGAGACAATGATAGAATATATATAAAAATAAAATTAAAAGAGAATAAGGTTAAAAAAGAAGAAGATAACTTGTACAATTAAAAAAAAGTACATATTATTTTTTATTGAAAAGGCAAAAAGTAATAGTCATATCAAATTACCTCATTAATGCTGTTTGGATTTGGAGTCTTCATTCTAATTTTTTTTTTTTCCGTTTAATCCTACCTAATAACTTAAAAATGTAGCCCCTAAAATTGGGGGCTAAGGCCAAAGTCTTTTTTCCAACCCTTACCAGCCGCCCTTGAGTGGTTGTCATTTTTTATAGTATAAAGTTCAGTGGAGACCTTCATCAAACACATTGCAGACAGTTTTGAACAGGCAAAAAGTTTAAGCATTTAATAAGCCAACTAGAATGCAGAGTTGGAAAGAATCTAGCAAATTAGTAAAATATTGAGAAAAAAAAAAAAGAAAAGGAGAAGAACCTATTCTGGTGCTGCAATCACCGGTGTAGACTGATGATAATTTACCCCTCAAATTATGGTGCACATGAACCCGTGACCTCACTCCTCAAATTGATCTAATACTATTTGTTGATATAGAGAAGAGTGAATGGTGAATTATATACCTAGAAACAAGGATCAAATTCCCCCTTGATACTTTCTTTTTTCTCTTTCATTAGTCGTGCATTCATATTCTAGAAATTCTAGATTTACTTATGAGGTGTAGACTTTTATTAGTAGTAAAAGCCTCAAAGCAAATCAGGCCAAACGTTATCTTACTAATCCCAAAACGAGAGAGAAAAAATCAAATATGATACAATGCTATTATTTGAAATAAGAAATAAAAAATCAAATATTATTGCTTCAAAGTAACTTGATGATCTTGCTCTTTGTTTTGCAAATCAATTAAATACATTGAATTACACATGGTCTTGGCAACTTGCCTCACAGAAAAGGATCTTGGAGCTATATCAAATCTCTTAGAGTTGATATCACATCTTGATTTTACTCTATCGGGAGTACTTACTTCATGTATTGCCTGACGTAAAACTGATAGTGAATTCCTCTCGGATGATTTAGGTAGATATCCAGGAGATGCATCCTAGCTGCTCTAGCCACACTTGAAAATAATTCCAAACAACAGAATCTTCATCCATGTCCGAACCTTTGTGCATTAGATTTTTAATGAGATTCTTGTTCATTGTTTCACAGCTATCAGAACAAGAGTGATAGATTTTACCATAAAAGTTGTATATATGTATTCAACATCAAGACACCAACATGATTAGTCCACATTATGAAACAGAAGATAAATTTGTCCCAAAGGAAAAACAAAAGTTTAAGATGATCATTTACTGATCAAAGTCACTGAGGCAACACTTCCAAAACAACACAACAAAGGACATATAGCATTTCTCGGAACACTAACCATATGCATCAGGCTTCCACTAAACTTTCTACATTGAGCTTGAAATCGCCCTCTGGGATAGTATGTGTAATGCGCTTGTCACTTTAGAGTTGGAACCGCGATAGTAGTTCTTTCAGCTGAAGAGTTTTCACATGTGATGTTGGTATTCCTTGAAAGATTTTCAAAAACTTGAAAAAACTGAGATATAGGATAACATGCATATGGTACAGAGGTTGCCGAACCTTTTGCCAATCATATCAGAGAATCAGCACTCCCATGTATGTTTTAAAGGGAGACTTTCAGTTGAAGTCGCCAACGTTTGATGATTGCAAACTCGGTGTGCAGTCAAACTCCACCACATAAAATGAAATAGAGTAGGCAATAAATTCATCTATACTCACATATTTCTGCAGGGTAAGAGAACTCAAGACTTTTCACACATAATGCTCAAAACTTACTTAAATAACGGGATATTATTCTGGCCAAGGATCTTAAGCTCATCCCCTCCTCTCATATATTCAGCATATTCCTTAATCTTCATAGAGGAATCTTCAAGTTGAGGGCTCTCTACAAGTTTGCTAATTTTTAATGAACAAATACCCCCCGAAACTAGGCGGAATCTCCTCATCTTGCAGCTCACATGCGCCATTACTTACTGAACAAGAAGACATCCAAAGATATCGCATCGTCTCCAGCCTTGCAGCATTGACCAACAGAGCCTTGTCGTCGCCAAAGGGCCGGTCTCTGGTCTCCACCTTACAAAAGCTTTCAAAACCATAGTAAAGGCCTAGATCACATTCCCCACAAAAGCTTTGGAGAGCATCTCTAGCTTTTTAGCATGGGCCCCCATGTAATGAAACATGTGATCCGTAAGGAGGCCAGAAAGGGAAAGTGGCCGCAATCCCTTGCAGTGATGGACGATGGCCCCAAAACCAGCATTGAGCTTTTCAGGGGTTAGGTAATCAGAAGTTTGAGGCTTGAGTAAACATTAGGACGGTTCCTTGCAATAACAACCAAGGCGGCATTTGTCATTTGGCAGCAGAAGTATAGAACCGAGTGGAGCCAGCTGAGATAGCAACAAGGCCTCTCTCTGTCATGGGGTACATTCAGTTCTTGCACATAAGGAAATTCCCTAATTGAGTTCTTCAAGTAAGGTCCTTACAATAGTTGGCCATCTCCTCAGGACCGATATCTTCAATATAATCTAGTACCTGCAGTCGCATTCAAATACGTGAGTCTGGTGGACCAGATGTATAAACGGAACCCAAAACTTGGAAACAACATAACTTCCGCAGAAACAAAGTCACGATTTAAATGGGAATCTAGCACCAAGGGATGCATGATTTAACCTACAACAAAGTTGAGATAGCAGATCCTGCATTCACAGAGGATTTTTAAAATCACTTACTGTTGCAAACCTATTTGAACATCTTGATCATTAGATAGAGCAACCTCTCAACTCCAAATGCTTATCGATGGTGATTCTTCGTGCACGTGCATTATGCATCACAATTCAAACTCATTGAACGTGAATATCCCACGTCTCGATAACTTCATTGCCTGAAGAGTTTTCACATGTTTTTGATGATGGTATTTCTTGAAAGATTTACAAAAACAGAACTATAAGATAACTTTCATACAGAACCTTTTGTTTTCTTTTCCATCATAGCAGAGGGTTGAACAATAGCAATCCTTGTTCACTACAACAGAATAAAAGAACAAGGAGGGAAACAGAAATAAAATGTCTGAGGTGTTCTCAAGCACGGGACAGGATTCCTCTCCAACCTACCACTTGAAAAAGTGTCACATCATCCAACTCCAAAAAATTGATATTCTCAAAGGTTTCTTCCTCCCTCATGTTCCGTTGGGGGGGGGGGGGGGGGGGGGGGGGGGGGGGGGGGGGGGGGGG
>JAJOOH010023348.1:0-11546 GCA_029582605.1 Solanum gracilifrons | reverse complement strand
ACCCATGTAGGCACATGGTTTGGGGGATGTCCAAGGAAGTTCATTGTGCCTAATCTCATACTCAACTAGGCCACCTTCCTAACCACATCCACTCGGTGTTAGCCTTGTTTCCCATAGAATATTCAATCACATATGTACTAGAGAGGGTTCCTTTTCTAGTTCAACCAACTCATAGTACCTCTTCCCAAGAAAGGCCCCATTTCTTAGTCTTAGCCAATCAAGGTTCATAAGGATGGCTCATTCAACTTTCTTAGATAAGGATTCTCATGCCGTTCCGGCTTCATCCATCTCTAAGTCTATCATTTCACTCAAGAAGGGAACCTCGCCCTAAGGCCCATCCTTCAAGGTTATACATTTACTTAGGAAAGCTAGACTTTTGAAAGGGCACCATTTCTTAGTTCTACCGTTTCAAGTCTAGGCCTAGAATTCCTGTTTTAGCATTTATAGAAAGGGCACCATTTCTTAGTTCTAGCCCACTTCACACATTCATGCATTCAAGACTTTAAATAACAAGAAGAGACACTTTAGTCTACTAATCAAGTCACAACATTATCATTTGAGGACACTTCATAATTCAACATCATCACATATATACATCATGAGAAATCATGCTTTAAATCACAATGCTATCCACTTTACATAGGATCACCTCAAGATCACATAAACTCATTCACATAATATCTTCACATATAGCTTCACATAAAACTTTACATATAGCTTCATATAGAACTTTACATATTAGATTCATATAAAACTTTACATATAGCTTCATATATAACTTTACATATAACTTCATTTATATATGAACACAATAATACAACAATACTCATATAATGCCCTTCATGGCCACAATCATAATTCAAAAGAAACTGCAACACTTCCACCAAAGGTGGATCCAACCTAAGAATCAATTATAGCAATATTAAGAGATCAAGCCATCTTACCAAGTGATGATAAAATCCAGGGTAGTCAGGTACAAGAGGCGGAGATTAGAGATTTCAATGATTTTCTATTAGATATAGGAATGTTGAATTGAAGTCAACTGGTAGATCCTACACATAGTCAAATGGACACACTTGTAGAAACATTGATAAAGCAGTGGTAAATGCTAAATGGATGTTGTAACTACCTCAACTCGAGGTATTGGTAAGGGTACCTACATCTTCTGACCACTAAGTATTGATCTAAAAAGGGATACAAATGATGCTCCCAGGACATTTAACTTTTTCAAAAGTATTGCTGATCACCCAGAGTTTATTCACATAGTCAGGGGTGTATAGAATTGTAGTCAAAGAAGTGGCATGAGGGAGGTATGGAAAAAATTTGAAAGAGTGAAAAATGATATCAAACACCTAAATAATATTGAGTTCAGAAGTGTCACACCCCGAGGCTATGATGCTTATCATGACCAACGACACTATCCTACGATATAAGTGTCTACGATCGTCGATAATATAGTAACCCAACTGAGGGTTGGGGTCCTGTCCCAAGGGAGCGGTTTTGAGAATTAACAACCAATTAGAATTTCATTCAAGTTAGTCGTAGTTAAAGACATTTGCGATAAAAGACATTGTAAATGCAAAAGAGGTGACACGACAGTGTCAAATATCAAAAGGCGGTTTTGTAACAAGTACTAAAACAACAAAATAAACAAGAAAATCAAGTATGGGGAAGGTTCTTGGGATGTGACCGCAATACAAGTAGAGATAAATTGTTGGGTACATGCTTTCGATCGGAGATTTGCAAAATAATACTGACTAGGCTAAGCTTTAAATGGAAATAAGTTCCCTCTCGGGCAACTTACCCCGTTTCAAATGTGTTCCTCTCGGACACCCATTTGCCGCATGAAGACCAGCCTACGCCTTACCGCACTTACTCTCTCGAGCGGAGTGTTAGGATATGGGACTAGGGCTCACCCTCTCGGGCTGAACCTCATGTCGACCCACTCCTTAGGCCATCAGTCTAGTGGTTTTGGTTTCGCGACCTCCTTCTCGGTAAAGCTGAAAACACATGGGTGGCTTTGTATTTGCAACTACAAACCCTTTAGATTAAACCACAACCACTAGGTCATATCACCATTAAAATACATCTAACCTATCAACAAGCAAGACCCAACAAGAATATCAACCCATATTTGCTAAATCACACCCTAAGAATGGGGTTTTTTAGCCACACATCAAGAAATAAAAAAGTATACCAAACATGACAATGAAATCAACTGGGTATAAGAAATTAAACCTTGAATTAAGCAAAGGAAAGTGAATAGAGAAGACTCACTTCCAACATGGGGAAGAAGAACTTATTTCTTCAAGTCTCCACTAAACCCTCTCCAAACTTGAGAGAAAAATATTAACTAGAATATGTTCTAAAGTGAAAAATTATAATAATATATTCCACTCCTCGATTCCCTTAAGACTACAATTCTAAATAGTATTTATAGTTTTCACAGATTGTGCTGCGGAGGATTGTTCGGCGACATTAGTTGAGATCGCCGATGAACTCGGCGATCCGCCCTTTGGTCAGCTCATCGCCTTCAGTATCTTACCTTTAGCATCCTTGCATTCTGGATCATTGGGTGGTACAGTACTGCTTCGCGGAACTGATCGGCGACTCGCCAACTGCTCCTTTCCTCGCCTTTTGATCCACTTCTTTCAAAGTTTCGCGTACTGAAACGAAGGGCGGTTCATGTCATTTCGGCGACTCTCCAAGTTAAACTTGGCGATCCGCAGGATTCCATTTCTTATTTTTTTCACCCCTATTTGCCCCGTTTTGCGCCTAAGTGTCCATGCTTCCACTAAAACTTCAAATACCTAAAACTTCAGCATTTTAATCAGGTATTGAGATAAAACAAGCATTCAAGGACACTATTTCCATGAAAATAAAGCCCTAAATGAGTCCAATTTGTGGACTCATCAACACCCCCAACTTAAACTTTTGCATATCCTCAAGAAAACTCAAGTTCAGCCATTCAAAAAGGGTGTCTCAAACAGTGTTACACATGACTAAATCATGAATGCACACAACAAGACTCAATTTACTTATGCAAGGATCAATTGTGTACTCAAAGATTTAAATTGTGACACACCATCACCAAAGATTCTCATGCTCGCAATACTTGCTACTTGTGCAAGTTCAAGATCAACAAAAGTATCTAAATGCCCTCGCAATAAGAATGATTCCATATTCACACACATATATGAGTCAATTTAAGATCAGGAATCAAATACAATGCTCACACTCAAAAAGACGAACACAATGCATGTTTTCACCCATATTTGCCCTTATTTTCCAATTGACTTTCGATCCAGCTTACTCAAGATCAAAAAGGTCTTTCTAAGGCTTGTAATGGGGCTGAGTGCAAAGGTATAGTCATTTAGGCTTAGTGACATTTTCCTCATGAGATGTGGTTTTCTCAAAGCATTCCCTTATTTTCCTTTATCATTTCTTTTTCTAGCGCTTCGAAGTCATCCTTTTATTCAGTCCCCATGAATTGCATAGGAACCCAAATTTCTTCTGTACTTTATTCCATAATTTTTTTTTATTATAGGGGTTCCATTTTTCTGCAACACTATGGGTTAAAAGAAGACTTCTTATAGCACTTCTTAACTTCTCCTCTTCCTTTTCACCACACTCCCAACTTAGGCTTTTTGTCCTAAGTTGGCTATTCACTAAACCACAAATCAAGAGGGTTATAAGTAGTGGATCAAGTAAGGTCTAGGGTTTATCAAGGTTCTTCCAAAGAAAGGTAAGGCTCAAGGGGTGTTCAAGAGAGTTTCACACGCTCACGGGTAGGTCACAAAAAGAGTTATATGTCAAATTGGCTCACACTCTTTAAAATTGCCTAAGATCATCTCAAGAGTACACCTTTCTAAATCAGTTAGACTAACCGGGTAAATTCTAGGTTTATTCTTGCATGGTTCAAAGTAAGCTAATCACACTAGGCATCGATATTTCAGTCAAACAAGACTAGACACATTCGCTAGCGTGCAACGGTCCTCACAAGAAAATCAATTCGATAAATGGCTAGTCACAACGAGATGCAAAGAGTGCACATATTGTCTATGTAAATTCATTTGGCCTCGTCGTAGCCGTGCATTTATGTTTGTTCAATTGAGAGCACTATTCAAGTCACCGGTATTGATCGAAATCGAGACTTAAATTTTTGCAAACGAACAGCTACTTTCAACACAAGAGTTGGCGATTTTTTTTCCGAAAGGATAAAAGGATCAAAATTATTTTGCAAGTAAAACGACAGGAGCCATGAGCTCAAACATCCATAGAAAAGAAATATTTAAAATAAAAATTAAAGCAAACAACCCAAATATATACAAAACAAAACATGAATGTCCACACAAAAGGTGTGGGCCTCACCCCACCACAAATAAATATCGTTTGTCCTCAAATGCAAGTAATAAGTATCCAAAAGGTTAGATAAAGAAAAACAGAGAGGGAGGTAAGGAGAGGATCCTGTTTAAGAAGTCGCTCCATCTATCTAGACATTAGTGCCCGGTGCAACTTTCTGAAGTACAACAATGGTCCCTGGAGCATTGTCATTTTGGTCACCACTGCTTGCCTTTGCCTTAGCCTTTGCAGCAAGATTTACTGCAATCATCTGCTCTATCTCGTGAGCTGCTCTGAAGGCATGCATTGCATTAACTAAGCTCTGATCACATGGGCGTACATTAAGATCGAAAGGAATTCATCTCTTTTTTCTAGCTTCCTTGGTGTACTTTCTTTGCCTAGCCATCTCGGCTCTCTTTTCCTCTTTTCTAAATTCTCGAGCCCTTACATGCCTTGGTAGGTCGTCTCTCCCTGCAACTTTTGGCCTAGCCATTTCTGCAACCACTTTGAGGATAAGTTAAATAGTAATTCAAATAAGAGCAAAACTGGTATTTCTATGTGCGTAAATTGATGAACCCATGATACACAAGAGGTGGGTGAAATGCGAACATGGGCTCTTTCGGTGATCCGCCGGGTGTGTTATGCGAACCAAACTGACCGCCGAAAGTTACAATTCAATCAGTACATAAAAATAGAAGAAAAGAATGAGATGAAACTATTAGGCGAACTGCCGAACAATTCGGCGGCGCTTGCTCATTTTGCCGATCAGCTCATTTAGTCCATTATCAACCCCGCATTTCAATTTTCACCCAGCGACCCCCAGTTAATGTAACCACACATATATAACTCAATTTCAGCAAAAACACATAGAAAGTTCTATTGCCACCATGCAAAAATTTAACTCAAAGCGTAGCTAAGTGGAAATTCCTCGAATCGTACAACAGATACCACTTCACAATCGAAAATATATGTAACCTCAGTGACTCAGAGACTCAGCAGAGGTTTAACACTTTCATCATTATGCAAATGAGTACAATTATAATATTTTTAACATGCGATGTTTAGACTACTAACCTTTGATGTTGAATAGTTGCTAATGAATGCTAGGCAGCAATGCAATCCAAATCCGCGCACAAATCAATGAACCACAATATTCCAAAAGTACAACAAATATAAAAATAGAGAGCAGGTGTGAATTTGGTAGGTCGAAGAAATAAGAGAAAATGAGTGACATGGGACTTTTAAACCTGTGGCTTGCAAAACCGTCCAGTTCTTGCCTGCTCGGCGATATAAATCGAGTTCGCCTAGTTATTCGGTGACACGCCAAATGTTTAATTAGTTCGCCAAATGTTACAGGATCTGCATCTCCTGTGAAGATTCCAACGGCGGTCTTCGACGCGATTGCTGACATGTTAGGCGATGCACCACTACTCATTTTGAGACCGCTGAAGTGCACAGGGTTTTGGCTGACAATGCTTTGTGTTCGCAAATCTTTACAGTGATCCGCCAACTGAACTTGTTGCTTGCCTCCATATCCTCTTTCAATCATCTCCCTTGTTTCAACCTGTATAAACAACACACCATTATTTTCTTAAGGTAAAATAAAGCAAGAAAGGGTTTTCGGTTGCCTCCCAAACAGTGCCTTAGTTAACGTCGTGGCACGATGCAAGTCAGCAGTTATTCTTCGTCCTCGGATTCGCTCATGTTGTAATTAGGTGAATCCTCGGCTAATGGTGGGTAGTGGCCTGATATCAATTTGAGCATCATGCAGCTGGATGGTCATGGAGTCAGAGGTTGATGCTTCATTTAGCATTGTGATATTTTCCTTCATCTCATTCAGCATCTCCTCTTGTTCCTTCATTTTCTTTTGAATGAGTGAAAGAGCTTCATCTCCTTGCACACCTCCCTGCTTCTTACCATGACTCACTCACGGAGGGAGTGGTACTTTTCTTTACCTATGGTTTGTACTTCCAATTCTGTGACTCGGTTGGACAGATCATCCAACTGGGTAATGAGTGTCTCCCGCTCCTGCTTCTTTTTTGCTTTTTTGCTGGTTGCTACCATGCCATCGATGAGCTTTTCGACAACTTCATAGTGTTGGTATAACATTCCTCCCTCAAAAATCTGATCAGCTATGCTTCTATTCTCGGGTCCAAGACCCCTATAGAAGCACTCGAGTAGTGCCTTATCTGTCATCCAGTGAGAGGGGCATGGTTGCAGCACTGCTTGAAACTTCAGCCACATTTCCTGAATTGTTTCATCCCCTACCTGTTTAAATATTAAGAGGTTGTCCCTGAGGGTCAGTAGTTTCAACAGGGAATGATTCGTGTGGTATCCATAATGATCATCTATCGTTTGTTCCCTGCTGTGATGTTCAAACAAGCAAAGCAAAACTACAACTAAGATTAGTAAAGCTAAAACTACAGAAAAACAGAGATTCTTGCCAATGATCCTTGGAATTACTTACAATAAAAAACTCAAAGAAAAACAAAACTAAGAGTAAAGTTAATAATCTACGATTAATAAGATGGAAATTCTAGTGAACTAAAAATTCTCAAATAATACCACTCCCTGGCAGCGGCGCCATTTTGATGCTTATCGTGACCAACGACACTATCCTACGATATGAGTGTCTACGATCGTCGATAATATAGTAACCCAACCGAGGGTTGGGGTCGTGTCCCAAGGGAGCCGTTTTGAGAATTAATAACCAATTAGAATTTCATTCAAGTTAGTCGTAGTTAAATACATTTGCGATAAAAGACATTGTAAATGCAAAAGAGGTAACACGAAAGTGTCAACTATCAAAAGGGGATTTTCTAACAAGTACTAAAACAACAAAATAAACAAGAAAATCAAGTATGGGGGAAGGTTCTTGGGATGTGACCGCAATATATCTACGTCATTCGTTTCTTTTTTATGTGACGCTTGTTGATTTGCATTTTTTAAATCAAATTATTTTTTAGGAATTTATTTTATTAAATTATTATTATGAATTGTTGGAAATAATAATTTAATGTTAGATTAGGATTCCTAAGTTGTGTAGGGTTTGGTATTTTTAGTATTTATTTAGTTATGTCTAGTTAGGATTTGTTTGTCCTTGTTCATATAGGAATAGGTTTTCTAGTCTTAGTTTAATTGATTGCTTATTATTAAAAATAGGGATGTTGTTAGTTATTTTCAATATACAAGAATACACAAAAATATACAGAAACATACAGAAATACACATAATAGATATAACTTAAAGTAAGATTCAAGAACTTTTGAGTTTATGAATAAAATATTTTCCTTCAAATTGGTATCAGGGTTTTTACGATTCTGGAAGAGAATCAAACAGTTTCCACTACCGGTGGGTGGTTATGACCCATATATGTCGCTTGTCTAGCCAATGATCATGTTGACAAAGACTAGATGAATGATATATGCATGAAAAACATGTCAATAATAAAGACTTACAAAAAATATTGCAAATTTAAATAAGTGCAACCAAGCACAAGAATAAGAAACTCTTCTCTAAATTAAAAATGCTCCAACATAAAAAACAAAACAAAAAGGAAAGGAGTTGATGGGAAGGGTATCAATGAGAGCTGGAGAGAGACTGATCCAACACCAAAAACAAAAAGAAAAGGGGTTGATGGGAAGGGCATCAACAAGAGTTGGAGAGAGAGTGCTCCAACACCCAAAAAAATAACCAAAAAAAAAATGCATTGGTGGGAAGGACATCAACCTCGGAAGTTGGAGAGAAGTGCTCCAACACAACCAAGAAAAAAAATATTGTGAGTTGGAGATAAAGTGCTCCAACACTTGGAAGCTAGAGAGAATGTGCTCCAACACAACCAAGAAAAGAAATATTGTGAGGTGGAGATAAAATACTCCCAACACTTGAAAGCTGGAGAGAAGGTGCTCCAACACAACCAGGAAAAAAATAAATGATAATTGAAGAGAAGTACTCCAACAATTGAAGATTGAAGACAAGTACTCCAACAATTGAAAGATTGAAGAGAAGTACTCCAACAATTGAAGATTAAAGAGAAGTACTCCAATACAACAACAATAACAAGAAGAAAAAGGCAAAAGTATACAACTTTGAATTACGAGAGAATGTTGAAAATAATAATTCAAAGTTTGATTAGGATTCCTAAATTGTGTAGGATTTGATATTTTTAGTATTTATTTAATTATGTCTAGTTAGGATTTATTTGTCCTAATTCATATAGAAATAGGTTTACAGTCCTAGTTTAATTTGATTGCTTATTATTATAAATAAGAATCTTGTTAGTTATTTTCAATATACAAGAATACACAGAAACATACAAAAATATACAAAATAGATAAAACTTAAAGTAAGATTCAAGAACCTTTGGATTTATAAATAAAATATTTTCCTTCATGAATTATGCTTTTGAAACTTAAGTTTAACTACTATTATGTTTTATATAAATACTTAATGATAAGGATAATATTGAGAAAAAATTAAATCTTTTTTAAATTTATTAAAATAGACAAATATAATAATATTTTTTTAATTTAAGAACCTAATAAAAAGGAAGGAAGAGAACACATACTGTTGTTAAAAGAAATGATATAGTAGTGAAATTGGCGTGAGAATGTAAACGACATAGAAGCCAATTGTTATTTACTTATTAATTACTCATAATAACCTTAAGATAAGGAGATCACCATATTAGATAATGTTTGAACATCAATTCTTGACTCAGTAATACGTCAGAAAACAAATTACTAAATCATTTCTTACAATTCAAGCTTTGACTAATGATAATGATTTTCGTGGGAAATTAATTATAAGTAACTGTTTTTGTCTGATTCTGGCTGCTGAACACAACTTGTATAAGACATGTAGGTTACTACACAAGTTAAAGCCCCACAGGTAGAATAAACATTTAATATAAACTTGCAAGTTGTGTGGCTGAGCATGAAATATCGAAAATTGAATTATCAAATCGAATGGAACCTTTCATAATGTGGTATTCGGTAATTGAGTATTCGGGAGTAAAATTTTATTTGGGTTTGGATTTGTTATGAGACATTAGTACCATTTGTATTTGATATTTTCTGAATATCGAATTGCTTACTTAATGAAGGTCATATATCAACATGTCAAGTACTCATTAGTATAAGTCCAAAGAGAAAGTTAAAGAATAAACATAAACAACCCAAATACATGTCTTGTAGTTCTATCAATTTGTTTTTCTTGATGTCTTCTTACTTATTTATCTTTTATTATATCGTGTATCCACATACAAAAAATAGAAATGATTGGAGAAATAGTATTAACTTTGTAATGCAATCAACTACAACCTCAATACGGTATTACCTAATCCCATACCAAATCGAAATTCAGTTATCAATTATCGAATTACAAAACCAAAATTTAAAATTTTTATATTTGATATTTACTTTTAACTACCAATTACCAACTTACAGAACTCAAACTTAAATAATTTCGAACCGAATGTTGAACGCTCACCATTAGTCATCAGTCATTTTATTATAATTGTAAGCGTCTAAAGTTTCAATCCTGAAATACAGTAAACAGGAAAAGAAAAATAGCAAGCAAACAATAATATTTGTATTTGAATTAATGCGAAGGTTACAATCTTTATAAAATCTCTTAAAAAGATATGTAATCCCCTGATTCTTCTCTCCACAGATGTTCTTGATTTGGCGAAATACTTGCGGCTCAATACTTGGAGCGAAGACTTCTTTGTATGCGGAAGACTTGCAGATCACCAATGAAGAGCAACTATGTATTTCTGTGTGTATGTCTGTCCCTTCTGGTCTTATGAAGACCTCTTTATATAGGTTTGAGCTAGGGCTTTAGGGGTATTTTGGTCCAAGCAATTTTGACCCTTGGGCTGAAGAGAATGAGTTGGGCTCATCTTGTCAATTTAATGGATTGACCCAAATGTTATTTGGACTTGATTTAAGTCATATCATTTTGACTTAAATATTAATCCGACTTTATTAACCAGTAATTTGACTTGGTCAACGTATCATGAATTTAAGATTTAATCCAAATTTAGTATGGATTTATCAATAAAACTTCACTGTCTACAAATGCCCCCTACTTCGAGGCTTGTTGGGGTGCTCGATTTATCGAACTTGTAAAGACAAGCCTTGAAGTATTTGCGAAGCAAATATTTTTTATTTTTTTTCGTAGTTGATCTTTCAAGAAACATTTGAAGCTTCATGAGAAATGACTATGCCGATATGCTGATGTCAGCATTTACTGGAGTCTTCATGACAACATTCTCTAATTTGTAAAAGATCATTTGACTTTCGATTGTTTATCAACTCATTTTCGACTTGAAGTGTTTCGAGCTCATGAAGACTTATCGCATGATATTTCTTCATAGTTTGGTACATTTATTTGGATCATCAACTACAAAATGACTGCCAATTCGATGAGCAAGGATTGCGTCTACAAGCTTGACTTGGTTATACAGAGCTTGTTATTTCGACGCAAATTTTAGGCGTTGCTTTCTTTGGGGTTGAATGCCCCGCCGGTGGTTTTCTTTTTTTTTTCAACTTTGTTCAATCACTTGAATAAAACGCAAGGAATTCAAATTCTCATTACGCGAGTCTATTCTCCTTCGGGGCATTTTTTTTACTCCCCATGTAGTTTCCGAGAAAACCTTACCATAATTTGATTTCTAAAAGATTTCCATAACTCGACTTCTATGGAAAATTTTCATAATTTGATTCTTATGAAAACTTGCCATAATTTGATTCCCATGGAAAATTTCCATAATTTAATTCCTATGAAAACTTACCATAATTTCCATAATTTGTAGGAACTAAACTTTCCATCATTATAATTTTCCATAGTTTGTAGGAATCAAATTGATGTCTCCATATTTTGAAATCTATATATACCCACATTCACCCGGTGATTGTTTATCGCATTGCCGCATCGTCAAGTTCAATTGAGACCTTCTCTCTCAACTTTGATTTTCGTCGCCCTTTTCAGCTCAGCGCGACTTTGGTAGGAAATTCATATCTCATTGTAGGGATATTGAAATCGTGATCCGTTTGATTTTCCAGAAATTAGAATCACAGAGCTACAATATATCCGAAAATCACAATCAGACAACTCTCGGATTTACTCAGGTGATTTTTTGAACTCAGCCTAAAATTCTGATAAACTGAACGCATCAGCTTTGTGCGACTTCGCGGAAAAAT
>JAJOOH010023345.1:0-19899 GCA_029582605.1 Solanum gracilifrons | reverse complement strand
TTTAATGCTCTAGGGAGTAGGAACTGCACCTATGGATCAGTCACTACCAAGGGCACTTAGAAAGTTTACTTTTTGTAATGCAAGTGTTGGATTCATGCGAAAGAAATAGGAAATCGAATAGCCTTACATACCTTGCTATACAATGCAAAATGTATGACTTAAGCTCTTTCTCTTCAGATTACTAATCTACAATAAAATAAGTTGTAAGACTAGTATTAGTAGCTAATCAATCAATTTGAGCTACTTGATCTCACCAAAATAATAACCACGCAGTAAGCATGCAATTTATCTAGTCAATGTTTTATTTCCTTCCCTTTCCCTTAAATCGCGTCTATATACTGTACAACCTCTGTATCATGTCCTCCCCAAACCTCCCTGCAATATTTAAGTCCTTTAATGTCTCCATAACTTACCCGCACATCCAGTCACATCCCTTATCATAACATACATAAAACAATACTTAAACATAATAATGTAACAGAAGAAATATGAATCATGGTTTCTGATCACCAACACTTGAAGAGTTAACATTACTTTTAAGGTGCTCAAACAAGATCATGACTGAAGTTAAAGAGGACTCCCCTCCATGGCTGTCCCAACATGCACTAATCACCAGAACATCCTCCCTAATATTACACCATGTATAAGTAACAATTTCCAACTCACTAACACATACCAAGTGTCCTAATTAAATCAAGCACAAGAGGGAGAAAATTACAATAGCTTACTTTGCTGGACAAAACTATCACTTTCTAAGACTTGGATTCTTCAAGGTAAAGGTTGCCCTCCTTAAATTGTCTTAAATTACACATTCCAATAGCTTGAACTCCCTAATATTCAAGAACCCTAATGGTATTTAATGGCTGTTGTATGAAGCTAAGAGAGAGGAGAGAAAGCTCTAGAAATTAGATTTTTGGCAAAGTAAAAATGGTTGGAAAAAGCTGATATCAATCCCTTTTAAAGGGACCTGCTTTGGCTGACTTTCTCACTCATTTTGGGCCATAATTTTTCAAGCAGGTGACCCACCTACTTGGACTTTTCACTTGGGCCTTTTGCCACCTTTCTTGTACTTCTTTTGAAGCCAAACATGTGTCTTTAATTTAGGCCACACATTTAAGTAGGTGATGCACCTACTTTTCCATTCAAATTATTTCTTATGGGCTTGGAAAGATTGGGCCTTGGCTGTCCATTTTCCCCTTATTCTTCTATTCAACTTGGGCCAGATTAATGCAAGTAGGTGTAGTGTACTTGGACCAATAACATGGTCAAAAGAGTCTTAGTAGGTGATGCACCTACTTGGTCCTTTGGGCTGGTCAATAAGTCAAAGTAGGTGATGCACCTACTTGGTCCTTTGGGCTGGTCAATAAGTCAAAGTAGGTGATGCACCTACTTGTCATCTACAAGCTTAATGAAGTCAAGCAAGCACCTTAATATTTTATTCCATTTCTAGACCTTAATACCTTTAACTTAGCTTAAAACTTATATACACTATGTCACTTTAAACTTTAGACTCAAATACCAACTTATGATCTCAAGTCTAAATACTTCCATCGACTTCAACTTAATCGGGTCACATTAAAATCTTCTGACAGTTCACTTTAAATCTATTATGTTGTCACTAGTTGCATAGGAAGCCGAGTCCATAACTATACCACAAGGAAGCTTTTTTAAGCATAATAAATAGAACTAGTACACGTAGAATACGCTAGTACACGTAGAATACAGGGTGTTATTTTCAATTTGATGACTTTATGAAAATCTCAGAAGTCAAGGTTCATTCAAATTAGTTAATAATTAATTGTTTTAATTGACTATTTTTTACGTAAATGATAAGTAGAAAAGAGGTAGAAACTAGAATAAATATTTCAATAGCAACAAATGCAAGAATTATTTATTTCTATTGAAATATATATATTCTAGTTCCTACCTCTTTTCTACTTATCATTTACCTAAAAACAGTCAGTCAAATCAATTAATTATTAACTAATTTGACTAAAACTTGACTTCGGGGATTTTCTTAAAGCCACTGAAATCGAAAATAAGAAAAAGGCTATATCAACCATTGGATCGTTTCTTTGATGCACTGAACCTATCAAACCTATAGATAAGATAAGGGACTAAATAATTTGACATATAATTTGCTTAAAACAATTCAGGTTTGCAGTACGTCAAATTAAAAAAAATATATGAAGGAGACAAAGCAGAAGACTAAAAAAATGGCAAAGCAGAAGGAGGTTATTTATTGTCTTGTGTCTAACGCTTATGATCTAAATTTGAGAGTTTTATCGTAACATTCCGCATGTTCAGGGACATCCAATTTAAATTAGAAATTGATATATTTTATTTTCTTCCTAAATGCTTTAATATTAATGAAAAAATTAGCTATGATATATTAGTGTATGGATTAAATTTTACAAGATTTTTATAACTTAATAATATTTTAATGAAGATATTAGGACTCATTTGGCCATAGATATTCTCAAAAATATTTCGGGGGGGGGGGGGGTGTTTTATTTAAAAAATAGAAAACGACAGGTTTTTAAGAATCGCCACTTAATTTTGAAAGAAGAATCAAGAAAACTATTTTTTCAAAAGTTAAAACAGTAAATCTAATGAAAATATTTAAAGGGGTTCGGGGTTCATATTAACATTTCGGGAAGGGTTTGAAAGCACTCGAAATGTCCGCTAACATGCGGTTATCCAGTAATTAACTATTTGGCTAAATGTTTTAAGAAAATAAGCAACTTAACTAATATTGAGCAAAACTAACTATCTTAAAACTTAAAAATAAACAACTTAAAACTTGAATTATTTTTAAAGGGAAAGGGAGATAGTATAAAAGATTTACTTAAATAAAATATTTTACAAAGTAACTTAAGTAGTAAAATAAGTATGATTATTTAGTCTTTAGAAAATCTAGAAACGATTATCTATTTGGGGAAATTGAATTAGGACACCCTTAAAATCGACTAGCAAATAAACAATTAAACAAATACGAAATAAATAAAATAAAGAGAAAGAGAGTTTTGGGCCCAAGTCTGGTTATCTGTCCGTCTGGGCCAGTACTTGGGCCTAATTTCATTTTGGACCTTTGGCCCATTTGAGCCACTTGTACCTGTCCTAAGCTAACATAAAAGAAATACTTTTCCTTTAGTCCTTAGGCCCAATCCCACATGTCCTAAACTAACAAAATAATAATTAAAATGAAAAGGGCTTAGGCTCAACAACAAAATACAGAGCTGAAATTTTAAGGCTATTTAGCCAATTTTTAATGCAATATACAGCGTCTACGGCTGATGTATATCGTTGTATATTGTGCATATCCAGGCTTTTAATCCGATCCGAACACCTGTACGCCGAATTCATGGAATTGTTCTTCAATTTTGAAGGTTGGCTGACTCAATAAAGAATTTGTTGGGCCTTCGTGGCCCAAAATGAAATACGGAGAAATGGAGGAGTTCAATGGACTCACTCAATGGGATTCACATGCAAACACAAAAGAAATATAAAAGAATCAGTTCAATCCATTCATTATAGACAGCACAAAATATGGATGACATCAGCAAATTGGATAAACACATAATTATTATTCCAAGCCTTAAGCATCACAAGGAAAACGAAATATCATACGGAATTGACCACGATAAAGAACCCATTTAATGCAAAACAAATTAATCAAAATAATAGTAGGCAAACAAACAACGAAAAGTTAACGTTACCAAATTTGAAACCTGAACATCGATTCTTTAAACACATCTTCACAGGACCTAATTAATTTAGGCCATTCAAAGAGCGAAGGGAAAAATAATCACACTACAGGGACAAGTAGCACAAGAAAAATTCCACAATATTATACGTTAAAGGGTCTGAGTAGTTAGAAAACTTTGGTTAATTGACAAATTAGATGACGTCATACAGCGAAACTTAGAACAAATCACAACAAACTAAATACCAATTATTCACAGTTAACTTCTTATACCAATTATAAAAATTGAATGAATTTATATAGCCCTAAAAAAAGCTTACTAGAAGGATTATAAGGAACAAGAAGGCAAAATGACGTCATACTATTTAAAATCCTTAAAGAAATATCAACTGCAACTTAAAACAAATGGGCTTTAACAAGAGAAAAGAAAATAGCAAGATAGAACAAACATAGACATGCTAAGGTAGAAAGAATATCATATATTTAGAGGAAAATACATGGCAGCAACACCTAGCACAAGAGTGTAGAACTAAATAGACAGTAACACCATGGGATTTGAAAATGGGGACGAAAACAAGCAGGTGCATCAAACAAATAATTGGTAACACAATATATAGCCTCCATATCAGTCAATTTTCAAGCTTTTGCCTTATTTCTTAAAAGAAAATAGTATTAACAGTAGCAAAATAAATGAATAGAGCTTTTGAGGCTTAAAGCCAGCAAAATAAGAGAAGAGATTCGACATATATAAACAAACATATGAGAAGGAAAATCACGGCAAAACTCAAACCCAATAAACAGAGAGGCCACAACATTGAGCACAAATCCACGAAAGCTTTAACTCGATATTGCAACTAACTCGATGAAACGACTAAGAAAATATATATCATATCAAAAATTATAAACTAAAATAGCAACAAACAGCCACAAACACGAAATAAAAGCTTTCCAAACATTAAAAAAAATCATTTCGAAATAGAAAAAGAGCTGGAAAGAACATTATGAAGAAGAAGACGATACCTTTTTTCGGGCAGCGAACTAGAACGGCGACGAGCTAGAACGAGCAGAAACTTTCACCACCGAAAGACGACTCCGAGAGAGTTGAATGAACAAAGCAAAGCAAACGAGAGAAAAGATTGAACAAATGGTTTCAAGAACTTTTGGTTAAGTGTATTTCTTCCTCTCAAATGCTAGCTAATTCTTAATATTTTCTCCAGCTTTTTTCCAATCATAATACTGAAAAAGTAAAGATATAGAAGGGAGCTAGGGTTGATTTGGGGGGAAAACGGGTGAAACCAATTGGATGCCATTCGAATTTTTGAAATTTGAATCCTCTTCAGGATAAGACTGAACCAGCTGGAATTGGTACGAATTCTCAACGGCAAATCGATTATAGTCGTCTGATTCGGAACAAAGACGCTTGAGGTGTGGAGATGGAGACATCTCGATGATTCTCGAACGTCTTTGTACAGAGAGGACACGTGTTGCTCACGTCGGGCTGCTGGGTCGATCCACAGCTGGACAAGGATGGTTTTCGAGGTTCTGGGTTTCAATTTTGCTGGATCGCTGTTGCTGGGTCACGCATTGCTGGACTGGCAGCGCTTTTGGGTCGCGACTTTCTGGAGAAGATGACGCAGGGGGTCAATTTTGGTATTAAGGAATTGGGCCGCTTGTTGTATTGTTATTGGGTTGGGAGTATTGAATTGGGTGTCGCTAATTTGACTTGGGATTTTAGGAAAATAGCCCAAATTATTTTACTTCCTCCGTCCCATTTTATGTGGCACCATTTCCTTTTTGGTCAGTCCCAAAAAGAATGTCACATTTTCTTATATGGTAAAGATTTAAAGGTACAATTCTTCTTTTACCCTTATTGGTCCCACTTAATCTTAAAGATAGTACTCCAATATATTTATGAGGAGAGAGAAAAGTGAATCAAATTTAGTAAACTCGACTAATAATTAAATAAGATAAATTAATATGATTAATTAGTGAGCTTCTCAATCTTAACGAAATAAAATAATTAACTTAGTTATAAACTAATAACTCAAAAATATTAATTAACTAAAATAATTTAACATAATACTTACCTAAGTTAAAATCTTTTTGAGATGATTTTCAAATAATCATAAAATATAATAATTACATACATAATTATGTAAAACATATATATTAGTTAAAAAAAAAAAAATTTAAAACGAAATTACTCAAAATGTCTCGGAAAATATTTTGAATTTTATGAAGTCAATTATTTCAAATTGTTGGAAATTTAAGAAGCTCGATGATAAATTTATATTGTGGAGGGGTAAAATTGGGTGTCAATAGGGGGAAATGACAATTGCATATCTGGATACCATAATAATCAAGACCTAATTTAGGAAAATAGCCTGAAAAGCATTGAGGGAAAATCTAGATGTCATTCATGTCATTTGGCCAAGCTTCACACTCATAAACAGGCCCCTAAACTTGTTGGGTTTTCCCCTTAGGTACCTCAACTACGTCATTTTCCTATTGAAACCTTGAACCAGCCATAATTTGTTCCTTCTAAACATTGTGGGCTGATGTGGCACAAAATGTGATCTCACGTCGCTTGAGCGCATGAAGATGTTTTGAAGGCACTGATGTGGATGCCTGAACCACTCACCAACGCTCTTCTTCCCCTTTTAACTCTAATTTCTCCCCTTTTTCTCTTATTTCTCCTCTTTTCTTTCTCTTATCATTAAGTTGGAGCTGCTCATCAGAATATATTTCTTCTTCATTGATTTCTTCTTAATCATCAAGTTCTAATGTCGAAGTTATCTTGTTCATCGATTTCTTCTTCTTCAACTGCAAATGTGCTATGTCAATGTGGGGTCGTTGTAGAAATGAAGACCTCATGGATGCAATCCAACCCTAGACGTAGGTTCCTTTGTTGCAAAATCACTTTAAATCTGAGAATTTTAGTTGTAAATAGCATAAATATCACTTAAATAAGACTAATTTTTAGGGTTTTCTCGTCTAGAACCATTGCACTTCGGGTCAGAAGTTTTTTAAGGGGAAAATGAAGGGGCTTTAGGTTTTTAGGTTTGGGAAATGATTATGTGGTGCTGATGTGTAAATGGATTGAAGTTTGATTGGTTGCAATTTCCACGTGGGAAAGGTGGATCTCACGCACACAATCAACAAAAAATATTTGGGGAAGTTTTGTGCCACATCAGCCCACAGTGTTTAAAAGGAACAAATTAGGGATCTGTTTATGTGTTTGTCCTATTATATATAAGCTTACTTGAGTCATAAGCATTTCTTTCATAAAAACATGAATAATTTCATAAAACATATTCATAGCTTCAAGCTTCAAGCTTCTTCATATATTTATCTTTCATCTTTCAAAGCTTCTTCATAAATTTATGTAAATTAGGGTTCATAGTCAAAATTCATAGATCAATGCATGAGTTCACATGGAATTGGTTGAAAAGCATGTAGTTAAGTCCAAATCATCAAAATAAGATCATAATAAAGCAATTTAATCCATCCAAAAAGAATCCATGAGGAATTGAGTGAAAATCTAATCAAATCTTAGGAAATTGAATTGGAGAATTTGAAGAAACTTTGGGGACTCAATGGGTGAATGGAACCCATTGATGAACTCCCTACATACCTTGATTAAAGCCTTAAGGAA
Source organism: Solanum gracilifrons (assembly GCA_029582605.1). Classification (NCBI taxonomy): domain Eukaryota; kingdom Viridiplantae; phylum Streptophyta; class Magnoliopsida; order Solanales; family Solanaceae; genus Solanum; species Solanum gracilifrons. Next base: position 12,538 of record JAJOOH010023345.1, on the reverse strand, counting down.
TGATGAATAAAGAAGACTTGAACTTGAAGAACCCTAGCTTCTTCTTTGTAACACCTCGCTAAGTGAAAGAGCTAGAATGAGAAAGAGCCATTTTTGGAAAGAATGAAAAATTTGGATAATTTGTTTAAGTTCTGTTAAGTTTGAGTTTTAGGTAAACTTCAAAAACGACCATATCTCCTAGTTCAAGATGATTTAGGTGTGCTACAAGATACCGTAGGAAATATCTTTTTATTATCTTTCCAATGCCACTGAGTTTGCTCAATTTCGAGTTTGTATGAAGGAGATATGCTCATTTGAAATCGGGCTATTTAGATAGGGAAAGTCTAAACCGGATTTTGGAAGGGTATTATGGTCTTTTCCTTACCCAATTAATTTATTTCGTTTTAAGTGAATTAATAAGGGTCAAAACTGAATTGGTTCAGTTTGCACAATTGAAAATTCACGTTAGGGCTTTAGAGAGAAGAACTCAAGAGAGAAGGAAAGAGGAAAGTCAAGATTTGTCGTCTTCGTAAGGAAATGATTGCGGATTTCGTCAAGGATTTGATCCTACGAGGTATGTGAGACTTTCATCATTGGATTTTTTCACCCACGTACCAAACATGTTTATTTCAATGAGAATTCGTCCTAAAAAGATTGGAAGTTTGAATGTTCTTGATGGGTGTTCTTGAATTGCTTTCGTTCTTGAATTTGGGTTGAGATTTAGGAGTTCTTGAGAGTTTAATGTCAATTATTAGAGTTTCTTTGAGTTAGATTCTTGTGTGTATGCTTTGGGTACCTGAATCTAAAGAGATATTGAGAAAAAGAATCGAAATTAATCGAATTAAGGTCAGAAAACGAGAGGAAAAGTTCATCAGTTTTGCCTGGGACAATGCTGGCGCGACGCACCCCCGTTGCGCCAGGAGGGCTGGGGAGACCCGCCAGCAGTGCGCCAAAAAGTGGTCTCTGAACTTTGGGGTTGGCGCGGTGCGCCAGGTTCATTTTTCGTCATTTAGCCCATTTAAGTCCTTCTAAAGTGTACTAACACTTCTTATTGATTCTAACTACTCTAAATGACTTTTAAACACCTAGAAATCATCCATAAACGTGAATCATAACCTTAAATCTATAAATTCTAATTCAAGGAAAGTTAAGTGCTAAGTCTAGAAAGTTCATAGTCTTTTCAGGAAGTCTTTTACAAATGTTTTAAACTTGTGTTAAGACTTGAGTTTTGAGTTAAGTAAGAGTAACAAATGAAGTTCATTTCTTCAAAAAGAGTATATGGAACTAAGTATTCTCAAAGAGTAAATGTTTTCACATTTAAACAAGAGAGGAAACACTGATTTCCAAGAGAGCTTTTGAGCTAGTTTTTGAGTTATTATCTCAAACCACAGAAATAGTTTTTGTATTTAAAACATATGAGCTGAGTATTTTGGGAATAGTATTGAGCACCGATGTGGGGACGAGTTCATAACAACTCAATGTCTCCATAAACCATGTAGCCATAGTGGGTAGAAATGGTCATACTTCTTAGATGATTCCTTAGTACTTTTTAGCATAGACTAGTGCATCCACTTAGTTGAAGCGTTCTATATCCCTGTAAGTTATAGGACAGTTCTGGCAGCGTGAGCGAGATGATGTATCATCACATAGCTCATAGTGATGGTTGTCGGTTAGAGAAACTCCCACAAAGTTATATTACTTTATTATATATGTATATTGAGTTGTTTTTTTACTGTTTAAAGGCTTTATTTAAACTGCATCTTTATTGTTGATTATTTCTGCATTGAATTGAGTATCCATGAGTTGAGTTGTCATGACCCAGACCGTCGTGATTGACACCCACACTAACACTCCGGTGGGAGAACCACTACTACAATCCAAACTAAGCAAATAATCTAAAAACTAAGGCATTTAAATCAAACACTAAGGAAATTAAAATAGAGTTCTCATAAACTCTAACAAAAGTCTAACAATAATAACTATCAATGCGGAAGAATAACCTAGAGCCTGAAAGTTAATGTACCAAAACATTCTAACAATGAACCAAGTCTAGACAAGAAAGGATACAACCCCATACTAATGAACTAACTAAAACAAAGGTCTAAGTCTGGGAATGGTGTGCATAGATGAAAGAGAATTTTATGGCAGCCCGGAAGAATTGGCTCACCCTTGAATTCAAACGACGATCAATGATCTTCCAAGCGAGGTCTGTCAATAGCCGCTTGAAGATGCCCTGTACTCAACAAAAATAAGAGCAAGTGCAGAATCAGTACACAACCACAGTGTACGGGTAGGTTCACGCGGCTATCCCACTAGTGCAATATAAACAAGTCACACAACATCATAATCACATGCATGCATATCAACATATAAAATATCATCAACATTTACGAACAATGAACAACTTCACATTTTATGTCAAATCATTGGTCCTCTCATAGAACCCAAACCCAAATAGTTAGCCTGCTAGAAAGTGGAAACTGATCCCATATTTATGTCGTAACGTGGCAACCGATCCTATTTTTATGTTGTAACATGGCAACCAATCCAAGTTAGTTATGTCAGAACGTGGCAACCGATCCCATTCACACACCATAATCACAATCGCAAGTATATCATCAAGATCATACATTTAAGTCATGATTTCATGGCATTCATCAATTATCTATCTCATTTACAACAAGTGTGATCAACATTGCAACATTCATCATATATAAGTATCATAATGAAGAAAGAACAAGCATTCATCACACTATCATAGAATCGCAACCATCACCTACCTCGAAACAAGCTTGAAACCCTAAGAAACTTGATCCTTCCCTTTCCAGATTCGTTCTGCTTGTTCTTGGTCTACAAATAATCAATATAATACAGGAATCAATAAACAATCAGTAACTACCCGGATTACTAACAATTCTATAAACCCTAGGTCAAACCCATGATCCCAATTATTCAATTTAGGGTTGTTTCCACAATAGAATCTATAAATAAAAACCTCCCCTATCAATATTATCCCATTTGTTACCAGATTTCCGTACACCTCAATGACTCCGATTTTGTCCAAATCTGGACAAGGTTGGGAAAATCCAAATACTACAAAAAAAAAGCAGGCCCCAAATTTTCCCCCGTTGGCTTTTCTTTAACGACGGGAAAAGGTCGTTACATGAGTAAAGCTGAGTTAAGTGTTTCTTTAGGAATGCAGTTCAAGATTATGTCATGTTTAGTTTTCCCCTCGCATGCTCATACATTCAATGCACTAATGCCATTTGGCCTACATCATTTTATGATGCAGGTAACCAAGATCAACATACAGCGCCTTGTTGATCCAGTTGAGCACTCAGAGTCAATTGGTGAGCCTTCTTGCTTTCGGAGGACCCATTTTTACTTCTTTATAGTTAGTTCATTAGGATGTCATGGGTCTTGTCCCGACGTTCATCTTAGTTGTAAAAGGCTTCATAGACAGTTAGTTAGTTCATTTGTCATTATCCTCTTATTGGTTTATGTTGAGACTTGAGTTACCATTTTGGCTAAGTTAAATGTTTATTTCTAAAACATTTTGAGTTTAATTTAATACATTTGAGTTATCTTGCATTTGAATTCTTTTTTTAATACTTAAAGTCTTTCGCTGAGAGTCTAGCCAGGCCAAGGGTTCGCTTGGGGCCATCAATGGTTCTCGAGTGCCAGTCCCGCTCAGGGTGTAGGCTCAGGGCATGACAAACTTGGTATCAGAGCACAAAGTTCAAGAGTCATAGGGAGTTTATGAAGTCGTGTTTGTTGAGTCCTACTTATCAGTGTGAAGCGCGCCATATCTATAATTAGAAGATTGAAAATTTAGGAACTATCTCACCTCTTTCATATTCATGTCGTGCGATAGAGTTAATATCTATAAAGTTTACTTCTAACTCGTGCTTGCGCATGTATTTTAGTTGATCATGCCTCTACGAAGAGCTATCAAAGGTTGTCCTGATAGGCATAATGTCGAGGAACAAGTGGTACCTAATGCACCTGAAGTGTAACCCCAAGGAGAAGTCACCAATGCTGAGTTTAGGGAAGCGATCAGAATATTAAGTCAAGTTGTGATCAACCAAACTGGGCAGAGGGAGAACCAATAGGAAGTGAATGATACTTCAAGAATCTGTGATATCTAAGGATGAATCCTCCAAGCTTCACCGGTTCAAGCACTACTGAGGATCCTGAAAATCTTGTTAAGGAACTGCAGAAGGTGTTTGAGATTATGCACGTTGCCGATGCTGAGCGAGTAGAACTAGCTGCAAACCAACTAAAAAGTGTTGCTAGGAATTGGTTTGGCCAGTAGAAGAAGGGCAGAGCTGATGGTGCACCAATTTTGAGTTGGGCTATGTTTCAGGAGTCTTTCTTGAGGTGTTTCTTTCCCCGTGAACTAAGAGAATCCAAGGTACAAGAATCCCTTACATTTAAGCAGGATTCACTGAGTGTTCATGAGTACAGTTTGAGGTTCACCCAACTTTCCCGATATATTGCGGAGATGGCTTCGGATATGAGAAGCAAGATGAGTCTATTTGTTAATGGATTGTCTCGTCTGTCAAGTAAGGAGGGCAAGGCAGCGATGCTAATAGGAGACATGGACATAGCGAGACTTATGATTTATGTGTTGCAGGTTGTAGAAGAGAAGTTGACGGATAGAGAAGAATTCAGAAACAAGAAAGCTAAGACAGGGAATGAGTCCGGGAAGCAAAGGAGTAATGTGATCCAATCTTCCTTTCAAAAAAAGCAAAAGGGACCTGCTCCATCATCTGCTAGTGCACTTGCACCAAGGAACAAAGGTGAGCATAATAGTCAAAATTTCAGAGCTAGACCTTCTTAGTCATAGGGTAGTGTGGCATAAGGAGGTAATTGGGCTCCTGCATATGCTAAGTGTGGTAGGAACCACCCACGTGCTTGTCATTATGGCTCTACTGGATGTTTCAAGTGCGGTCAAAAGTGTAACTTCATGAAAGAATGTCCTAAGAACAGGCAAGGAAATGGGAATAGGGGCAATAAAGCCCAATCTTCTTCAATTACTCCACCAGACAGGGCTGCACCTAGAGGAGCTACTTTCGGTACTGGCAGAGGAGAAAACAGTCTTTATGCGATCACTAGTCATTAAGAGCAAGAGAATTCTCCGGATGTTGTCACTGGTATGATCAAACTCTTTACTCTTGATGTTTATGTTTTGCTAGACCCAGGAGAAAGTTTATCTTTTGTGACTCCTTATGTTGCAATGAATTTTGATGTTCTTCCTGAGAAACTTTGTGAGCCCTTTGTGTTTCTACACCTGTTGGGGAGTCTATTCTAGTTAAACGAGTCTATCGTGATTGTACCATTTCCATCAATCACAAGAGAACCATGGTTGATTTAGTTAAGTTAGACTTGGTAGACTTTGATGTCATTCTAGGTTTGGACTAGCTTCATGTCTAATATGCCTTCATTGATTGTAGAAATCGAGTTGTTAGGTTCCAAATTCCTAATGAGCCAGTCATTGAGTGGAGGAGTAGTTCAGCAGTGCCTAAGAGTCATTTTATTTCGTACCTTAAGGCGAGAAAGTTAGTTTCCAAGGGGTGTATCTATCACTTAGTCCGAGTTAATGATTCTAGTGTTGAGACACCTCCTATTGAGTCAATTCCTATTGTGAGTGAATTTCCTGAGGTCTTTCCAGATGATCTACCTGGAGTCCCTCCTGAGAGAGAAATAGACTTCGATATAGATATTTTTCCTGATACTCGTCCTATATTTATTCTGCCATATAGAATGGCTCCAGCAGAGTTGAAAAAGTTAGAAGAGCAGTTGAAAGATCTCCTTCATAAGGGTTTAATTCTACCAAGTGTCTTACCTTGGGGCACTCCGGACTTATTTGTGAGGAAGAAGGATGGTTCCCTTAGAATGTGTATAGATTACCGCAAGTTGAACAAGGTTACCATCTAGAATAAGTATCCTCTTCCGAGAATTTATGATCTTTTCGATCAGCTTCAGGGTGACTTGTTTTTCAAAGATAGACCTCTGATACCATCAGTTGACAGTAAGAAATATGATATTCCAAAGCAACTTTAGGACCCGTTATGGTCATTATGAGGTTTTGGTCATGTCATTATGTTTAACTAATGCGCCTACAGCGTTTATAGACCTTATGAATAGAGTATTCAAGCCATATTTGGATATGTTTATTATCGTGTTCATTGATGACATTCTAATCTATTCGAGGAATGAGGAAGATCATGCTGGCCATCTCAAAATAATTCTCCAAACTTTAAAGGATAGAGAGTGGTATGCTAAGTTCTCTAAATGTGAGTTTTGGCTTGAGTCTGTGGCATTCTTAGGCCATATTATTTCGGGTGATGGGATTCGAGTTGATACTTAGAAGATAGAGGCAGTGCAGAATTGGCCTAGATCCATATCTCCAACTGATATTAGGAGTTTCTTGGGGTTGGCCAGCTATTATACAAGGTTCGTAGAGGGGTTCTCATCTATTTCATCCTCTTTGACCAAGTTGACTCAGAAGACAGTGAAGTTTCAAAGGTCTGAAGCTTGTGAGAAAAACTTTTAGGAATTGAAAAGGCGGTTGACTACTACCCCAGTATTGACCTTACCGAAAGGTACGCAAGGCTTTATGGTATATTGTGATGTGTCCAGAGTTGGTTTGGGTTGTGTGTTGATGCAAAATGGAAAGGTTATAGCTTATACCTCCAGACAGCTGAAAGTTCACGAGAAGAATTACCCAAACCATGATCTAGAGTTGGTTGTCGTAGTATTTGCTTTGAAAATAAGGTGTCATCAACTTTATGGTGCTCATGTGGATGTGTTCACCGATCACAAGAGTCTTCAGTATGTGTTCAATCAGAAAGAGATTAATCTCAGACATACGAGGTGGTTAGAGTTACTCTAGGATTATGACATGAGTATTCTTTATCACCCAGGTAAGGCTAATGTTGTTGTTGATGCCTTAAGTAGATTATCTATGCGTAGTACCGTCCATTTTGAGAAAGATAAGAAGAAGTTAGAAAAAGATGTACATAGACTTGCATGATTAGGAGTTCGACTAATGGATTCCACAGAAGGAGGAGTAGTGGTGATGAATGGGGCTGAATCATCATTAGTGTCTGAAGTTAAAGAGAAACAAGACCAAGATCCTATTTTTCTTGAATTGAAGGCAAGTGTTCATAAGCAAAAAGTGATGGCTTTTAAAGAAGGGGGAGTTGGCATATTGAGGTATCAAGGTAGGTTGCGTGTACCAAGGGTGCATGAACTATAAGAGAGGATCATAGAGGAAGCTCATAGCTCCAGATATTCCATTCTTCTGGGTTCCACAAAGATGTATCGTGACTTGAGAGAAGTTTGTTGGTGGAGTAGTATGAAGAAAGGTATCGCAGAGTTTATTGCTAAGTGGTCGAATTGCCAACAAGTAAAGGTAGAGCATCAAAGGCCCGGTGGTATGGCTCAGAATATAGAGATTCTGAAATTGAAATGGGAGGTGATCAATATGGACTTCATTACTGGGTTGCCACGGTCTTGCAGGCAACATGATTCTATTTGGGTGATTGTTGATAGAACGAAAAAATCATTCCATTTTTTGCTGGTAAAGACTACCCATTCAGTAGAGGATTATGCCAATTTATACTTTCAAGAGGTAGTAAGATATCATGGAGTCCCTGTTTCGATTATATTAGATAGAGAGGCACAATTTACTGCACAGTTCTGCAAATCTTTTTAGAAAGGCTTAGGTTCAAACGTGAACTTAAGTAATGCTTTTCATGCTCAGACAGATGGCCAAGCAGTGCGCACTATTCAGACTTTATAAAATATGTTGAGGGCTTGTGTGATTGATTTTAAAGGTAATTGGGATGATCACCTAACACCCGTATCCGAAACAAACAAAATTTCAGATTTCAGAAGCTACAGGTGCAACCTACGGGCACCACCTACGGATCGTAGGGTGACCCACAGTCCATGCTGGTGGTTCGTGGTTCACACCTGTCGCCTCCCCCAGAACTCTGCCCAAAAATTTGTCTAAGTGTTGACCCACGGCCAGACCGTGGTCCATGTCCGTGGATCGACGCCCCAGATTTTATCCCTAAGTCATGAACGATGGTTGACCAGCACGAACCGTCAGTCAATCGACGGTCCGTCAGTCCCGTCCGTCAGTCACTCCGACAGCAGTTAAGTCGGGGGTCTTTTGATCTTATCCTTATTAGTTTGACCCCTATACTACGTCGTTTAGACCCTAAATTTTGAGGTTTTAGTCAGTTAAACCTAGAAACATAACTAGAACTCACCTAAGTCAGATCATTAATCAAAACTTGGAAAAATTAGAACGCTAAGAGGAGAAAGAAGTCAAGAACCCTAGTTCAAGAACGCAGCAAGATTCCATCAGCCCCATCCCCTAAAATCGAAAGATTTCTTCGTGGAATTCATCACCAGGTATGTGTGATTTCACTAGTGGGTTCTTTTCACCCATTAGGTTCCTAGAATTCAGTCAGAGTCTTGATTCCCTATTATTAACTAGACATAGGGTTTCTAGAACTTCAGTAGATTATCATGAATTAGTTATTTAAATGTCCCAGATCAGATTATCATGTTATTACTTGGTTTCTAGCATAAATTTTAGAACCTTAGCTATGTATTTTTTTAGTTCTTGAATTACACATCCTAGGTCAGATATTTCAGTTATTTCAGATATACATGCCTCAGTTTTTTGAATGTGTCATTATCAGTATATTAATGTACATTCCTAGTTTCATGTCAGTTTTGAGCTATCCATTATATTACAGAATGCAGTCATAATGTGTTAATCATTTAAGATATTGGGAGTAGCATAATACCGAGTTGGACTAGGGTCAGTCACCCATATAGTCCTAGAAGTACGCGCCACATAGGTTGTAAGTCCCCTCTGTGGGCATCATTTTAGTGATCACGCCAGCATGCCTCTACACCTTTGGTCGGGTGTATTGGGTCCTCTCGATGGGGCGTATACATCAGACTCCACATTTAGCTCATGTTGTTTTATTGTCGGTTATTAGTAGCTCCCACAGTTTAGTCAGATTCTATTGCATTGACCACATTTACATTACAGTCATTATTTAGTCTCAGCATGTATAAATTTGGTCATTTCATTCAATAAGCTCAATATTCAGTATATATATCATGTTCAGATTTATCCATGCTTTATCGCTTGTTCAGATATATGTTTATTTCAGCTTTACTCTATATTACATGCTTAGTACCTCTCCAGATTAGCAGCATCAGTGGAGAGTCCTCATTCTTCGAGGACAATAGTCATGTTATCTTTTCAATATTTCAGTCTTTTAGTTTCAGTTTTGCTAGACTTAATTGGGGCATGTCCCAGCACTTTTAGTTAGTTAGAGGCTATTTTCAGACATAGTTAGATTCAACTTAGTCTTTGAGTTTGATGTTTCTTTTGTATTAAACTCTCAGATTTGATATTCGGTTTTAGTATATAGGTATCTCCCATCATTTCAGATTCACTTATCATTAGCTTCCACATCAGTTTTATTTCTCAGTTTATCTTTAGTATGCTCATGATTATGCCAGCAGGGTTAGCTTGGGGTCACTTGTGATCCTAGGTCCCGTGTCCCAATCTCGGAGGTAGCTCGGGGCGTGACAAACTTGGTATCGAAGCACTAGGTTTCAGTGTCCTAGGATGTATGAAAAGCCACAGTAGGTAGAGTATTTTTCATAAGTGTGTAGTGCGCACCACATCTAATGAGAGGGAGGCTACAAAGTGTATTAGGTAAATCTTCATTTTCTTAATACTCTTATCGTGCGTAAGGTATGATCTAATTCTATTCTAACTCAACGTTCTACATTTCAGTGATCATGCCTCATCGTAGAGCTAACGCTAGGAATGTGAATGCGAGAAACGCAAACGCAGCTCCTCCAGTCCCAGATCAAGAAGTTTCAAATGCAGAGTTCCGGAACGTCATTCAGATGTTGGCTCAGAGTGTGGCCAACCAGAACAATCAGCGGGTTCCAAGTCCAACAGATGTTAATGTTGGGTCAGCTGCAGCTAGAGTGAGAGATTTGGTTAGGATGAATCCACTAGAATTCTTAGGATCCCAGATTGGCGAGGATTCTCAAAACTTCATTGATGAGGTCAAGAAGATCTTTGAAGTGATGCACGTAACTGGGAATGATCGGGTTGAGTTAGCATTTTACCAACTTAAGGATGTAGCTCATATGTGGTATACTCAGTGGAAAAAGAACAGGGGTACAGATACAACTCCTATCACTTGGGATTGCTTTAGTGAGACCTTCTTGGACAGGCTTTTCCCAAGAGAGTTAAGGGAGGCGAAAGCTCATGAATTTATGAACTTAAGGCAAGTTAGCATAACAGTCCAAGAGTATGGGCTCAATTTTACCTAAATTTTCCAGGTATTCTCCTCACATGGTTGTTGATTCCAGGGCTCAGATGAATAAGTTCCTATATGGAGTGTCAGACTTGGTGAAGAGAGAGTGTAGAAATGCTATGTTGATGGAAAATATGAGTATCTCTAGACTCATGACTCATGCTCAGAAGGTTGAGGGTGATAAGCTTAAGGAACATGATAAGGAGAACAAGAAGGCTAAGACTGGGAACTATGACTATTCTCAGTAGAAATCGGGAGGTAGAAATCACTCGGAGGGCAGCAGAAATTTTCAGCTCCAACACCTTCATCAGCTAGTGTTCCATCCTCCAAATTCAGACAAGATTAGAAAGGTAGGGCATAAAACTCTAAATCTCAGGGAAGTGTTTCAGGAAACAAAACCTACCCAACTTGCCCTAAGTGTTGTAAGAACCATCCGGGCGAGTGCCTTGCAGGAAAGGAAAAATGCTTTGGGTGTGGTCAGTTTGGTCACAAATTGAGGGATTGTCCTTCTAAACAGGGTCAAGGAGGAGATGGTATAGCTCAATCCACAACTTCAGCGGCCCCAACAAGTCGCTTGACTCAGCAGGGTAACTCATTTGGTACAGGTGGCGGACAGCGCCAAAATAGGCTCTATGCTCTCCAGGCTCGCCAGGATCAGGAAGACTCTCCTGTTGTAGTCACTAGTACATTACGAGTCTTTGATCTGGATGTTTATGCTTTGCTAGATCTAGGGGATACTCTTTCCTTTGTAACTCATTATATAGCAGTCAAATTTGATGTTAGTCTAGAAACTCTCTCAGAACCTTTCTCAATCTCTACTCCAGTCGGTAACCCAGTTATAGCTAGACGGGTATAAACAAATTACCCTGTCACAGTCTTTCAGAAAGTCACTTTAACAGATCTTGTAGAGTTAGAAATGGTAGACTTTGATGTCATTCTAGGCATAGATTGGTTATATTCCTGTTATGCCACAGTCGATTGTACAACCCGGATCATTCACTTTCAGTTTCCAAAAGAACCAATCCTAGAATGGAAGGGTAGTAGCTTATAGCCTATAGGTCGATTCATTTCTTACCTTAAGGCTAGAAAGATGATCTCTAAGGGTTATCTCTATCATCTAGTTTGGGTTAAGGATTCAAGTTCTGAAACCCCAACTCTTGATTTAGTTCCAGTGGTTAATGAGTTTCCACAAGTGTTTCCAGAAGATCTTCCCGGAGTTCCTCTCGAAAGGGAAATCGATATTGGAATTGATCTACTTCCAGATACCCAGCCTATTTATATTCCTCCTTACAGAATGGCTCTAGCAGAGCTTAAGGAATTAAAAGAGAAATTGAAAAACCTTCTAGATAAGGGCTACATCAAACCTAGTATTTAGTCATGGGGTGCACCAGTATTGTTCGTGACAAAAGAAAGATGGTTCTATCAGGATGTGCATTGACTATAGGCAGTTGAACAAGGTCACAATCAAGAATAAGTATCCCATCCCCAGGATTGATGACTTGTTTGACCAACTTCAGGGTGCTAGTTATTTCTCAAAGATAGACCTCAAATCGGGTTATCATCAACTCAAAGTCAGCGATAGTGACATTCCAAAGACGGCCTTCGAAACTCGGTATGGTCATTAAGAATTTGTAGTAATGTCATTTGGACTAACCAATGCTCCTGCAGCTTTTATGGCCTTGATGAACAAAGTGTTCAAGCAGTACTTGAACTTGTTCGTTATCGTCTTTATTGATGATATCCTCATTTACTCTAGGAATGAGGAGGAACAGGCGAGTCACTTGAGAGTTGTTCTGCAAACTCTCAAGGATTACCAGTTATTCCCTAAGTTTAACAAATGTGAGTTTTGGTTGCAATTCATTGCATTCCTTGGTCACATTGTGTCTAGCGAAGGGATCCGAGTGGATTTTTAGAAGATAGCCGCAGTGAAACAATGGCCCAAACCTACCTCTCCTACAGATATCAGAAGTTTCTTGGGTCTAGCGAGTTATTACAGAAGGTTCGTGGAAGAATTTTCATCCATAGACTCTCTGTTGACTAAGTTGACTAAAAAAAAAGGTCAAGTTCCAGTGGTTAGATGATTGTGAGAAAAGCTTTGTAGAACTGAAAAATAGGTTGACTACAGCTCCTATTTTGACTCTACTAGAGGGTTCAGACGGTTATGTGATTTATTGTGATGCATC
>JAJOOH010023343.1:0-19060 GCA_029582605.1 Solanum gracilifrons | reverse complement strand
AGGCTTGGGCAATCCTCCTCCCTTTGAGCTAGCTTTTGGGGTGTGAGTTAGGCCTAAGACCTAATTTAACATGGTATCAGAGCAGGGCCCGTCTTACCTTATGTTGGGGCCCCCAAAATCAAAAATTGCCCACGCACCAGATGCTAAGAACTGGGCGTGAGGTGGGGTGTTAAAGAAAGACAAAAGTCCCACATCGGTGGTTAATGAGATGGGTGGACTCCCTATAAGACTTGGGCAATCCTCCTCCCTTTGAGCTAGTTTTTGGGGTGTGAGTTAGGCCTAAAACCTAATTTAACACTTAAATTAGCAACAAAGCTACTTATTTTGGAAGCAACAATAGAACACTTATTTTAGATGTTTTAAAGAAAAATATGTAAGCAATTTTAAAGTGTTTGAGTTAAATTAAAAATTGTTTAAACACTTATTTTTAAGTTAAAATAACAAAAATAAGTCAAAAGTCATGAATTAAAAATTCTAACTTATGATTATTGTCTTATAAGTCATAAACTAAAAGTCAATCCAAACCTAGTGTGTTTCGCCAAACTTTTAAAAAGCCAAGAGAGTTTTTTTTTTCCTACGAGATGTGATTATTTTCAATAAAAAATTAAAAATGTGGTTTATTTCGCAGCCAAAAAATTAGGTTTATTTCGCTAAAGTCTACCTCAAGTCTCTTGGAACACTATGTGCCCGTACATAACTTATTATACATTTAGATACACTAAAAAACTTAAATATATTGAGCCTAAACAGTTATGCCCTAAATTTTATGATCTTGCTTAGTAGAGTACAGGCATAAGAGTAGCTTTGAAATGATATCCAATGCATTTGTGAATTAGTTATACCCTTTACTCAGATCCAAAAATGAATACAATGGGAAATCCCCATTATATATGTCAGGGTACTGGCTCTGTATTAATTGCTTGTTAAACTGTAAATTATAATTTCCTCTGCCCTAGTTTTATAACATTTGCTAGTAGATACAACATTAATTGAAATGATATTTGCACAGATCCAACAATATATACATGGAAAATCCCCAATATGTCTTAGGGTTGTGGGTCTATATTCATTGCTTGTTAAACTGCAAATTTATCTTGCTCGGCCCTAGTTTTACAAGCTTAATTTGATTTTATGTGGCTTTGAAATGATAACCAATGCATTTGTAAATTTGTTATACCTGTAACATTGAAATGATATTTGCAGATGGAGAATCCCCGATGTCTTAGGGTTTTGGGTCTATATTCATTGCTTGTTAAACTGCAAATTTATCTTGCTCAGCCCTAGTTTTACAACCTTGATTGGATTTTATGTGGGTTTTAAAATGATAACCAGTGCATTTGTAAATTTGTTATAACCAGTGCATTTGTAAATTTGTTATACCCTTTGCACTAACCCAACAATGATGGAAAATGTCCAATATAAGTGCTAGTGTTCTGGGTCTATATTCATTCCTTGTTAATATGCAATTTCTTGATCTGCCCTAATTTTATGATCTTGGCAAGTAGAAAAATAGTTTATTTGAATTTTCTGGAACTTTGAAATGATAACCAATGAATTTGTAAAATTGCTACCCTTTGATCTGATCCGACAATGAATACAATCGAAAATCCCCAATATGTGTGCTAGGGTTCTGGGTCTGTATTCATTGCATGTTAAACAACAAAGACCATCCTTACAAATCTTTTCTTCTGTTGTGTTTTGGCAATACAACTAGAATACTTTTACTACTTGGCTACCAAACTTTCTGCATATAAACATAAAACTTGTTAAATCTATTTATTTACAACTAGAATACTTTGAGGCTACCAAACACAAAACTTGTTAAATATAATTATTTATAGACAAACACTCAGGTAGTTTGGTGCCTTTATAGTGAAGTGTCTGAGAAGATCTCCCAGTGAAAAATAAGGACATGTTAAAGTTGTTTGACATAATGTGAAGACAAGTGTTTGCTATTGTTGTTAGCAAGTATCTTGACAGAGCTTTTTCAGTTTTAAAAAGTTGAAATGCCTGGGTGATTTCCTTAAGAAAAATTGTATAAGTTCAAGTAGGTAGATGCCTTTATAGTTAGAGATCACCTGAGTAGATATACGCCAGTAGTGTGCCTAATCAGACCCCCATTAAATAGAGGCATGGCGTGATGCATCAGCAGTGCGCCCAATCAGACCCCTAATAAATGGAGGTCAGGCGTGACGCGTCAGCAGTGCGCCCAATCGGACCGCAATCCGTTTTTGTTCCTTACTTGTTCATTTGAGTCGAGCTCTCATTCCCTTCTTAATCCTAACTATCTAAACCTTCATAATTCACTGAGAGATCCTACATATATCCTAATCACGTCTCTTAATTTCACTTTTCAAATTAAAGTAAAGATTAAGAGCAAAATTCGAGAAACCTTTTTGAGTCACTTTGAGGAGTCTTTTTCAATCTTTTTAAACTTGGATTAAGACTTGTGTACTTGAGTATGAGGATGAGGAAAGTTGAGTTCATTTTTAAAAATGAGTATGTGTGGACTAAGTATTCCCAAGCATGTAAAACTTTTACATTTAAAAAGAGAAGAAGAAACCTTATTTTCTAATTGAGTTCATGAGGAGTTTTGAGCATTATCTCTTTTAAGAGAGCTTTTGAGTAATTATCTCAAATTGAGGAGGAGATATGATTTCTTTAAAACATATGAGCACGCATGAGTTATATATATTATTGGGAGGAGTATTGAGCACGCTCAAAATCCTCATAAACCATGTATGCCAATATGGGTAAAGGGTCATACTTTTTAGATGATTCCTTATTGCTTTTAAGCATAGCTTAATGAATCCACTTAGTTGAGGATGTCTTATACTCCGGCAAGGTATAGGACAATTCTGGCAGCGTGGGCGAGACGATGTATCATCACATAGCTCATAGTGATGATTTTCGGTTAGAGAATCTCTCATATAAGAGTAAAGAGATATTATTGTATTTTTAAATACATTGAGTTGTTATTTACTGTTTCAAAAGCTTTCTTTATACTGCATCTTTATTGTTGCTTGAACTGAGTTGAGTTGAGTCGAGTCGAGTTGAGATGAGTGAGTACGTTCTTCCTTTTTATCAGTTCAAGTTATGTCTGTGCCTTAGAGTTCCCCTTACATGCTCGTACATTCAATGTACTAACGTCTTTTGGCATGCATCTTTTCATGATGCAGATACAGGTATTCAGGGTAATCAACAGACGTTCCGTTGATACCACTTGCAGTGCTAGAGTTTGATTGGTGAGCCTCCTTGCTTTCCAGAGGACTCCACACTTTACTTTTATTTTCAGTTTTGTTAAGATGATCGGGGTTTTTGTCCCGACATCCATCATAGTACTTTAGAAGCTTCATAGATAATAGTAGTTGAGGAATCTTGTTCCCTTTCCTTGTTATTGTTTCAAGACTTGAGTTGATTTATTATGGCTATTAGAGTGTTTTTCTGACAGTTATGAGTTTATATACCATTGAGACTATTGAGTTTTCTTGTTTTGTTGAAGTCTTATGAGTTAAGCTATGCAATTGTATTCTTACGTTGCCAAGTAAGTCTTTCGCTGAGTATTGAGTCAGGTCAAGGGTTCGCTTGGAAACCATCAATGGTTCTCGAGTGCCAGTTACGTTCAGGGTGTAGGCCCGAGGCGTGACATATACTGAGTTGATACCCTTCCTCGCAAATGATGATCAACTAGAACACTTACATTTCAGTGGTTTCTTGGCCAGACGTAAATTGCCTAACTTTTTTTAAGTCATTTTTTTATTTTTTAAAAGTTATTTTTTATATTTGCCAAACACTTAAGCCAATTCAAACACTCTCTTAATTCTAGATTTTTATTTTTACTTGTCACTTTTAACATATCAAGAAAAGACAATTTTTTTTTCCATATTTTACCCTCAACATTAATTACTTACTTTTTAATTCAAAAATAATTTTCTAGATTTCTTATTGTTGAATGGCCACTCCTCAACTCTTCTCTTCTTTTTTTGGGCCATTTTTCTTTTATATATTTTTAATTTTTTGTATTAAAAAAATAATAGAATATTAAAATAGATACAAAATCTTTGGTTTTAGGGTTTTTAATTCAAATACAAAGGGTATAGTAATAATATTTTTAAATAAAATCAAACGATTCTTCCGCCTTTGTTTATCACTTGATTAGCGGTCTTTCTATCTTGATCCACACATCGGAAAGTTTCAATTTTTATGTTTAATTATTTTATTAAAGATAAAGTGAACATTTTAAAATTAAAAAAAGTATTTCACCTAATACTTCTTTATAGATGTTATTTCTAGTGTTTGTTTTGTTTATCCATTTAAATTGATATTTCATAACCATAACTTTTGTTGTCACCATTTATATTACTCTTCCTCGGTTTTACTTTATATGATGTGGTTTGACTTAATACAAATACACAAACTGTTGTGCATTCATTTATTGGGGTATAAAATTCACAAATTACTCCCTATGTTTCATATTAATTGTACACTTATCCTTGTAGTTTCACCTTAAATCCGGAGAGACAATAACTATGCAATATTTTAACAAAAGCCTAGCCGCATTATTGAATTTACAAACCAATAATTTGATTTATTTTTATATAATAAAAATTTATATTTGTTATTATTATTATTATATATTTTACTTCTTTCGTCTAGCTTAATTTATGTAATGTTATTAAATATATACTAGTATATTTGGGCGTGCTATGCACGGATTAAAAGAACGGAGAAAGATAACAAAAATAAGTATCAATCAGTTCGGTTCTGCTTTTGTATTAACGGTTCGGTTTTCGGCTTTTAAATATGCTAACCCAATAACAAATCAATAGGATATTTTTTATCGGTTTTTGGTTGTTATTGGTACGTTTTTCGATTTACCCAATAAGAAAATGACTATAAAATATTATATGACTTCTCACTTCTCTAAATGCTTTGATATAGTGATACAAGAAAGATAATGAGAAATTGCATCGATAAGAAAAAATATAGTACGAAGGCTATAAGTACATGTCACCTCCAAATCATAGTATGAAATTTCTGATGTTAATCAAATTACAGACCTTTACAAACTTGCAAAAGTTACAACCTACCATTACAAACTAAAACTAAAATCAAATAGTCCAACAAGACTATAACTAAACCCTACAATCAAATAGCTACAATTGCAAACCCTTACTTTAGTCTTTAGATTTTGAGTAAAAAGTAAAGACTAAACGGCCTAGTGTGAAGTGGGTAGAGTACTGATAATTTGATATAGTTATAGTGTCTAGTTATATATCAAATAATTAATATTTAATATTTAAGAAGGGTAAAGTTGTCACGCCCCGAGCCTACATCCTGGGCGGGACTGGCACTCGAGAACCATTGCTGGCCCCAAGCGAACCCTCAGCCTGACTTAACTCTTAGCGGAAGACTTAAATAACAATAAAACAGTCACAAAAGATAAACTCATTCAATAAACTTAGAATATCTTAAAAGAAACATTCAACTAGCCCATATGGAAACTCAAGTCTCAAACATCAAAACTGAAATGGAAAGACTCAAGAACTAACATCAACTAACTGTCTATGAACCCTCTAACAACTGAGATGGACGTCGAGACAAAATCCACGATATCCTAATGAACTAAACAGATAAAACAATAAAAAGGGATCCTCCGGAAGCAAGGAGGCTCACCAACAACTCTGAATCTCAACTGGATCAACGATGTGCTGGATGTTGATCCTGGTTACCTGTATCTGCATCATAAAAGATGCATGCCAAATGACATCAGTACATTGAATGTACGAGCAGGCGAGGGGAATTCTAAAACAAGACATAAGCTTGAAAGGAGCTGAAGGAACATACCTGGTCTCAACTCAACTCATTTCAATATAAAATAATAATATAAATGCAATATAAAGAAAAGCTTTTAAAACATGGATAACAACTCTGTGTATTGAATAATACAACAATAACTTAGTTTTTATATGAAAATACAATAACATTGTGTATGTAAGAATACAAAATATTTATATGGGAGTTTCTCTAACCGACAACCGTCACTATGAGCTATGTGATGATACAACGTTTTGCCTCACGCTGCCAGGGAGGTCCTATACCTTGCTTGGGGTATAGAACCTAACTACTAAATGGATCCACTAGTCTATGCTAAAAAGCACTAAGGAATCATCTAAAAAGTATGACCCTTTTCTACCCATGTTAGCTACACGGTTTATGGAGACCATGAATTATCTTAACTCAACTTGTCCCCAAATTGGTGCTCAATACTACTTCCAAAAATGTAACTAGCTCAAATGTTTAAAAACATAACTCTTTCTGTGATTTGAGATAATTTCTCAAAAACTAGCCCAAAGGATCTCTTGGAAATCAGTGTTTCCTCTCTTTCTTAAATGTGAAAATATTTACTCTTTACTAAAAAAACTAGCTCGAAGGCTCTTTTGGAAATCGGTGTTTCCTCTCTTGTTTAAATGTGAAAACATTTACTCTTTGGGAATACATAGTCTCCATATACTCTTTTGAAGAAAATGAACCTCATTTGTTACTCTTTACTCAACTCAAAACTCAAGTCTTAAAACAAGTTTATAGCATTTGCAAAAGACTTCTTGAAAAGACTCTAAGAACTCTCAAGACTTGACTCTTAACTTTCCTTGAATTATAATTTATGGATTCAAGGTATGATTCATGTTTCTGGATGATTTCTAGATGTTTAGAAGTGATTTAGAGTAGTTAAAATCAATAGGAAGTGTTAGTACACTTTAGAAGGACTCAAACGGGCTAAACGACGAAAAATGGGTGGGGGCTGATAACCCGGGCTCACTGCTGGCGCTCCGCACCAGCCCCCAAAGTTCAGAGACCCATTTCAGGCGCAATGCTGGCACGACGCCCTAACCACTCTGGCGCATCTAGGGAACACCACGCCAGCCCTTCCCCAGGTGTTCCCGACGAATTTTCCAACTCGTTTTTTTATCTTAATTCGATTAAATTTGATCTTTTTTCTCAATTTCTCTTTAGGTTCAGATGGACAAAACATGTACACAAGAATCTAGCTCAAAACAACTCTACTAATCATAATGATTATCTCAAGAAACTCATTAATCTCATCCCAATTCAAGAACACACATCAAGAACATTCAAACTTTCAACCTTTTAGGATGAATTCACGCTGAAATAAACATGTTTGGCGTGTGGGTGAGCGAACCCAATGCTATGTGAACTCACATACCTCGTAGGGATTAACCCTTGATGAAATCCACAACCAAATCGCAATAATATGACGAATCTTGACCTTTTCTTCTTCTTTCTCCTCTTGAGTTCTTTCTCTAAAAACTCTAGCATGAAATCTTTGAGTGCGTAAAATGAACCAATTCAGTTTAGACCCTACTTAATTACCAAAAACAAAATAAATTAATTGGGTATGGAAAAGTTCAAAATACCCCTTTAAAATCCGGTTAACTTTCCTTATCTAGACATCCCAACTTTGAACGGGCACCCTTATACGAGCTCAAAAATTAGCAAAATCGGTGGCGTTGGAAAGATAATTCCAAGACCTTTCATTTGACATCTTATTTGCCACCTAAATAATCCTGTACTCAAAGTTATGGTCATTTGAAGTTGACCCAAAACTCATACTTAACATAACTTTGTCAAATTTCAGATTTTTCATTCTTTCCAAAAATGAATCTTTCTAATTCTATCTCTTTCAAATAGCGGGGTGTTACAATATCTCCCCGTTGGGAACATTCGTCCTCGAATGAGATTACTCTAAGTGGACTAAGGGTGTAACATCTAAAATTCAGCTCAAACACCCAACAAGCAAATCTCAATTAAAGAGTACTAAGAAGAAAATTAGTATCTTCATCTTGAGTGTCTCTAGGCTCAAAGAGATGTGGGTATCTCTTCTTCATGTCCTCCTCAGCCTCCCTTGTATCTTCCTCAACAAACTGGTTTCTCCATAAGACCTTGACTGATGCTACTATTTGCAACAAATTTTAAACATATGGAAAATAAATAAACCACACAAATAAAATCTGAAGAAACATAACTTTATTGATAAATATGCGGGTATAATTATGTTCCTCTTTTGATTCTACTCTCCCTTGATTTATCCATGATTCGAGGGCCATTAGTAGCGTATTTCTCGAAATAGGATGATTTAAGTTTGATCTCTATATGACTATTCCATTAATTTGTGGAATATTCGAGATCTTGATCTTTAAAAATACCCAAGAGTATATGAGATATTTTGAGATGCCTTTTAAGGAAATTTAGTACCCTTTATATAGGCATAAACTAGGGTTTAGGGTTTAGTAGCCTCCAAGAATTCTAATTGAAACTGAACACATCTTCTAGAGTCTCAATTCGAATTGAACATGTCTTGTAGAGTCCGCAAAATTTCAATGTTTACAGCTACCTCCTTGGTTCTCAATTTGCGAACCTGGCGGTCTAGAATCTGAACATGAATCTCCTCATAAGACAAGCTATCTTTAATACCAATATCCTCAATTGGTATAATCAGTGAAGGACCATCCATACACTTTTTCAACATAGAAATGTGAAACACTGGATGAACTGCTGCTAACTCTTGTGGTAGCTCAAACTCATAAGCTATATTACCAATTCTATTGGATATTCGGTAAGGACCAATATACCGGGGACTAAGCTTCCCCTTTTTACCAAATCTCATAACACCCTTCATGGGTGAAACCTTCAAGTATACCCAATCATCTACTTCAAACTTTAATTCTCTTCTCCTAACATTAGTCTAGGATTGTTAACGACTTTGCACTGTTTTCAACTTTTCTTGAATAACTTTCACTTTCTCCATAGCTTGATGAACTAAGTCTGGTCCTATCAACCCAGCTTCACCAACTTCAAACCATCCAATAGGAGATCTGCATCGCCTCTCATAAAGGGCCTCCTCATACAGAGCCATTTGAATGCTAGAGTGGTAACTATTGTTATAAGCAAACTGAATTAAAGGTATATGATCATCCCAATTACCTTTGAAATCAATCACACATGCCCTCAACATATCTTCTAAAGTATGAATAGTGCACTCTGCTTGACCATATGTCTGAGGATGAAAAGCAGTACTCAAGTTGACCTTTGAACCCAAACCTTTCTGGAATGACTTCCGAAATTGTGCACCTCTATCTGAAATAATCGAAGCTGGAACTCCATAAAGTCTTACTACCTCTTGAATATATAACTTTGCATAATCCTCTGCTGAATGGGTAGTATTTACTGGTAAAAAGTGGGTTGATTTAGTCATTCGATCAACAATCACCCAAATGGAATCATGTTGCCTGTGATACCATGGCAAGCCAGTAATGGAATCCATATTGATCATCTCCCACTTCAATTCTGGAAGTTCTATATTCTGAGCCTACCACCGGGCCTTTGATGCTCTACTTTAACTTATTGGAAATTCGGACATTTAGCAACGAACTCTGCGATACCTTTCTTCATACTATTCCACCAGTATAGTTCTCTCAAGTCACGATACATCTTTGTGGAACCCGGATGGATAGAATATCTGGATCTATGAGCTTCCTCCATGATCCTCTCTTGGAGTTCATCCACCCTTGGTACACACAATCTACATTGATACCTCAATACACCATCTCCCCCTTGTTCAAAAGCCATTACTTTTTGCTTATGAACATTTGCCTTTAATTCAAGCAAAATAGGATCTTGGTCTTGTTTCTCTTTCACTTCAGACACTAATGATGATTCAGCCCCATTCATCATCACTACTCCTCCTTCAGTGAAATCCATTAGTCGAACTCTTAATCGTGTAAGTTTGTGCACATATTTTGCTAACTCTCTTTTTTCTTCTTCAACATGGGCGGTACTACCCATAGACAATCTACTCAAGGCATCATCAACAACATTAGCCTTACCTGGGTGATAGAGAATGCTCATATTATAATCTTTGAGTAACTCTAACCACCTTCTCTGTCTGAGATTAAGCTATTTCTGACTAAACACATACTGAAGACTCATATGGTCGGTGAACACATCTACATGAACACCATAAATATAGTGACACCATATTATTAAAGCAAATACTACAATAGCCAACTCTAGATCATGGGTTGGGTAATTCTTCTCGTGAACTTCCAGCTGTTTGGAGGCATAAGCTACAACATTACCATTCTGCATTAACACACAACCCAATCCAACTCTGGATGCATCACAATATACCACAAAGCCTTGCGAACCTTCTCGTAAGGTCAATACTGGGGCAGTAGTCAACCATTTTTTCAATTCCTGAAAGTTTTTCTCACAAGCTTCAGACCATTAAAACTTAATTGTTTTCTGAGTCAACTTAGTCAATGGGGATGAAATAGATGAGAACCCCTTGACGAACCTTCTATATTATCCAACCAACCCCAACAAACTCCTAATATCAGTTGGAGATGTGGGTCTAGGCCAATTCTGCACTGCCTCTATTTTCTGTATATCAACTCTAATTACATCACCGGAAACAATGTGGCCTAAGAATACCACAGACTCAAGCAAAAACTCACACTTAGAGAACTTAACATACAACTTTTTATCCTTTAGAGTTTGGAGAACTACTCTGAGATGACTAACATGATCTTCCTCACTCCTCGTATAGATTAGTATGTCATCAATGAATACGATAACAAACATATCTAAATAAGGCTTGAATGCTTCATGAGCATTGGTCAAACCAAAGGACATAGCAAGGAACTCATAATGATCATAGAGGTCCTGAAATCTGTCTTTGGAATATCACATTCCCTTACTTTCAACTGATGGTAGCCAGATCTCAGGTCTATCTTAGAAAAACAAGTGGCACCCTGAAGTTGATCGAAGAGATCATCAATTGTTGGAAGAGGATACTTATTCTTGATAGTAACCTTGTTCAACTGACGGTAATCTATGCACATTTTAAGAGAACCATCCTTCTTCATCACAAACAAGACCGGAGCGCCCCAAGGTGAGACACTTGGTCGAATAAAACCCTTCTCAAGGAGATCTTTCAACTACTATTTTAACTCTGCTGGTGCCATCCTATATGGCGGAATAAATATAGGACGAGTATCGGGAAATATATCTATACCAAAGTCTATTTCTCTCTCAGGATGGACTCCAAGAAGATTATCTAGAAAGACTTCTGGAAACTCTTTTACTATTGGAATAGACTGAATATGAGGTATCTCAACACTAGAGTCATTAATTCGGACTAAGTGATAAACACACCCCGTGGAAACTAACTTTTTCGCCTTAAGGTACGAAATAAAAGACCCTTAGGCACTGTTGAACTACTCTTCCACTCTATAACTGGCTCATTAGGAAACTGGAACTTAACAACTCGAACTCTACAATCAACTAAGACATAACAAGCATGAAGCCAGTCCATACCTAGAATGACATCAAAATCTACCATATCTAACTCAACTAAGTCAACCGTGGTGCTCTTGTGATTGACGGAAATGGTACAATCACGATAAACTCTCTTTGCTAGAATAGACTCACCAATAGGTGTAGAGACACTTAAGGGCTCAAGAAGTTTCTCAGGAAGAACATCAAAATTCATCGCAACATAAGGAGTCACAAAAGATAGACTCGCTCCTGGATCTAGCAAAGCATAAACATCATAGTTAAAGACTTGGATCATACCAATGACAATATCTGGCAAATTCTCTTGCTCTTGGAGACTAGTGATAGCATAAAGACGGTTTTCTCCTCCGCCTTCCCCTAAAGTTGCTCCTCTAGATGCAGTTCTGTCTGGTGGAGAAACTAAAGAAGATTGGGCCTTATTTCCCCCGTTACCATTTCCTTATCTGTTCTTAGGACACTCTTTCATAAAATGACTGTTCTGACCACACTTGAAGCAACCAGTAGAGGCATCACAACACTCCCCTTAGTGGCTCGTACCACACTTAGCACATGCATGAGTCTTATTACCCCCTTGTGCCATACTACCTTGAGAATGCGCAGGTTTAGCTCTAAAATTATGTGAATTCTGATTTTGAAACTCACCTTTGTTCCTTGGTGCAAGTGCACTAGTAGATGATGGAGCATGTCCTTTTTTTTTTCTGTTAGAAGGATGACCGGTTGGGATTACTCTTCTGCTATCTGGGCTCATTCCCTAGCTTAGCTCTCTTGTTTCAGAACTCTTCCTTATCTTTCAGCTTCTCTTCCTCAACCCGTTGCACATGGATCACCAACCTTGCTATGTCCATGTCTCCTATCAGCATAACTTTCTTGCCTTCACGAGACAACCTAGCAACAAACAAACTCATCATGCTTCTCATGTCAGCAACCATTTCCGGAGCATAGCGGGACAGTTGGGTGAACTTCAAACTGTACTCATGAACACTCATACATTCCTGCTTAAGAATAAGAAATTCTCGTACCTTTGATTCTCTCAGTTCACGGGGAAAGAAGCACCCCAATAAGACCTCTTCAAACAAAGCTGAACTCACAAGTGGTGCACCTTCAGCTCTATTCTTTTTCCATTGATCAAACCAGATTCTAGTGATACCTTTCATTTAGTATTCAACTAATTCTACCCTCTCAACATCAATAATATGCATAATCTCATACCAAGTTTCATAAACTCCCTAGGACTCTTGAACTCTGCGCTCTGATACCAAGTTTGTCATGCCTCGAGCCTACACCCTGGGAGGAACTGGCACTCGAGAACCATTGATGGCCCCAAGCGAACCCTTGGCCTGACTTAACTCTTAGCGGAAGACTTAAATAGCAATAAAACAGTCTCAAAAGATAAACTCATGCAATAAACTTAGAATGTCTTAAAAGAAACATTCAACTAGCTCAGATGGCAACTCAAGTCTTAAACATCTAAATTGAAATGGAAAAACTCAAGAACTAACATCAACTAACTGTCTATGAACCCTCTAAAAATTGAGAACGTCGGGAAAAGATCCACGACATCCTAATGAACTAAACGGATAAAACAATAAAAAGGGATCCTCCAGAAGCAATGAGGCTCACCAACAACTCTGAAGCTCAACTGAATCAAGGATGCGATGGATGCTGACCCTGGTTACTTGTTTCTGCATCATAAAAGATGCAGACCAAATGGCATCAATACATTGAATATACGAGCATGCGAGGGGAATATTAAAACAAAACATAAGCTTGAAAGGAACTGAAGGAACATACCTGGTCTCAACTCAACTCATTTCAATATAAAGCAATAATATAAATGCAATATAAAGAAAAACTTTTAAAACATGGATAACAACTCTGTGTATTGAAAAATACAACAATAACTAAGTTTGTATATGAAAATACAAATAACTCTGTGTATGTAAGAATACAAAATATTTTTGTGGGAGTTTCTCTAACCGACAACCATCACTATGAGCTATGTGATGATACAGTGTTTTGCCTTACGCTGCCATGACCGTCCTATACCTTGCCGGGGGTATAAAACCTAACTACTAAGTGGATCCACTAGTCTATGCTAAAAAGCACTAAGAAATCATCTAAAAAGTATGACCCTTTTCTACCCATGTTGGCTACACAGTTTATGGAGACCATAAATTATCTTAACTCAACTTGTCCCCAAATCGGTGCTCAATACTACTCTCAAAAATATAATTATCTCATATTTTAAAAATATAACTCTCTCTGTGATTTGAGATAATTGCTCAAATACTAGCCCAAAGTCTCTCTTGAAAATCAATGTTTCCTCTCTTGCTTAAATGTGAAAACATTTACTCTTTACTCAAAAACTAGCTCAAAGGATCTTTTGGAAATCGGTGTTTCCTCTCTTGTTTAAATGTGGAAACATTTACTCTTTTGGAATACGTAGTCCCAATATACTCTTTTGAAGAAAATGAACTTCATTTGTTACTCTTTACTTAACTCAAAACTCAAGTCTTAAAACAAGTTTAAAGCATTTGCAAAAGACTTCTTCAAAAGACTCTAAGAACTTTCTAGACTTGGCTCTTAACTTTCCTTGAATTTAAATTTATGGATTCAAGGTTATGATTCATGTTTCCAGATGATTTCTAGATGTTTAGAAGTCATTTAGAGTAGTTAAAATTGATAGGAAGTTAATACACTTTAGAAGGA
Organism: Solanum gracilifrons; assembly: GCA_029582605.1. NCBI lineage: Eukaryota > Viridiplantae > Streptophyta > Magnoliopsida > Solanales > Solanaceae > Solanum > Solanum gracilifrons. The sequence goes on along the minus strand of JAJOOH010023343.1, from coordinate 4,975 downwards.
CTCAAACGGGCTAAACGACGAAAAATGGGTGGGGTTGGACGACCCGGGCGCACTGCTGGAGCGTCGCGTCCGCCCCAAAAGTTCAGAGATCCATTTCTGGCACGCCGCCCCAACCACTCTAGCGCATCTGGGGCTCACCGCGACAGCCCTTCCCTAGGTGTTCCCAACGAATTTTCCAACTCGTTTTCTAATCTTAATTCTATTAAAGTGGGTCCTTATTCTCAATTTCTCTTTAGGTTCAGATACCCAAAACATGTACACAAGAATCTAACTCAAAACAACTCTACTAATCCTAACTATTATCTCAAGAAACTCAATAGTCTCATCCCAAATCAAGAAAAAAAGCAATTCAAGAACACACATCAAGAACATTCAAACTTTCAACTTTTAGGACGAATTCACGCTAAAATAAACATGTTTGGCGCGTGGGTGAACGAACCCAACGCTATGTGAACTCACATACCTTGTAGGGATGAACCCTTGGCGAAATCCACAACCAAATCGCAAGAACTTGACGAATCTTGACCTTTTCTTCTCCTTTCTCCTCTTGAGTTCTTTCTCTAAAAATCCTAGCGTGAAATCTTTGAGTGCGTAAACTGAACCAATTCAGTTTAGACCCCTACTTAATTACCAAAAAAGAAATAAATTGATTGGTTTGGAAAAATCCAAAATACCCTTTTAAAATCTGGTTAACTTTTCTTATCTAGACAGCCCAACTTAGAATGAGCGTATCTCCCTCATACGAGCTCAAAAATTAGCAAACTCGGTGGCATTGGAAAGATAATTCCAAGACCTTTCATTTGACATCTTATTTGCCACCTTACTCATCTTGTACTGAAAGCTATGATCGTTTGAAGTTAACACAAAACTCATACTTTACATAACTTTGCCAAATTTCAGATTTTTCATTCTTTCCAAAAATGGTTCTTTCTAATTCTAGATCTTTCAAATAGCGGGGTGTTACCAAAGTAGTAAATTATTATTGTCTTATTGGGTTATCGATTTAACCAATAATCCAATAGTAAAAACCGAAATCGAACCAATAACCCAATAACTTTTTTTTATAAACCCATTAAAAACCCAATAACCCAATAACATTTTTTCGATTCGATTTATTGATTGGTTCGATTTTTACACACCCCTAAAAATAAGTATTTATGAACCATGTGTGACATATTACAAATTTTATATTCTCATTTCTTTGACTTCCTTCTTTTTAATAATAAGATATGTTCTATTCAAAACAAAAATAATAAGTAATAAGATATGAACAACTTATGTTGCACTGGGGCGTTAATACATCTGTATAATAAATAATTGTGTTGATACACATCAAGAAATTATAATCAATATATTGCATGCGTCAACTAAGTAATACAACAATCAATATTTTGGAAATTATAATCTAGAAGTATGTTGATCGGGTATTCTCACTCAAAAATTGGCGTCATGCTCAAAGTTTCACCACTTGCACATGTAAGCGCGACCGAGCTAGAAGTTCATATATGGTTTGTCGAGCTCAGTTATTTTTTCTCAAGTTAAGAAAATAATTAAATATACGTATATATTAAATTCAAAATTCAATTATTAGTAATTAAAATTGTCATTCTAAAATTCTTCCGAACACATAATGTTAAAATTTTAACTCCGTTTATATTGATGCAAGTATATCGGTTCATTAATAGTGAATGCACGTCAAATGATGATAAATTTTATTTTACATAAATATGCCCTTTAATTTGGCTTTAAATCACATTTATGCCCTTCAACTTTCGGTGTGCACAAGTAGACATTTAAATTTGTATAAAGTTGAACAAATAGACACACATGTCCTACATGGCATCGTACATGTCATTTTTTATCCTACGTGGTGTCCTACGTGTATTATGTCGGATATAAAAACTTCAAATTTTTTTTCGTAAAAAAGAACTCAAATCTAAATCCGTTCCAAATAAATCGTATTGAATAGTTTTTTTTAAGTTCGGTTTCGAATTAATGGTTTGATTATTTCGGATTTTCGTTTTTGAGCTAATAAGTTGAGTTTTTTTCTTCTTATAAAAATGAACACCCTAATAAAGTATTCATGTCAAATTGCCTTAATAATTTCTCAATTCCATCACAATCATCCAAACAAAATGTTCATTCGAGCAATGAACCATTATCAAAGAAATTCCAAATTTAAATAAAAAGTACGGAAAAGGGTTAAAACTACCCTTAAACTATTCGAAATAACTTAAATATACCCATAAACTATATTTCAGCTCAAAAATACCCTTTCGTCAAACTATTGGGCCACACCTACCATTCTAGTTAACGGAAGTATCCATATGTGTGTTAAATGTCACATGGATGCCACATGTGCATGTCAAACAGACCCTACCTCCACATAGACGACTACGGAAAAGGGTCAAAACTATCCTTAAACTATTCGAAATAGCTTAAATATACCCTTAAACTATATTTCGGCTAAAAAACGCCCTTCTCGTCTAACTATTGGACCACACTTGCCCTTCTGTTTAACAAAAAACATCCATGTGTGTGCTAAAATGCCACATGGACTCCACATGTGCACGTCAAACACACCCCACCTCCACATAGACGACTTAAAGACCTAATTTCACTATTTTCCCCTCATTTCATCTTTTCCTTATTTGGGTATATCTATATGAATATACAATATACATTGACTCAATTCAGTTCTATTTTATTCCGATACTAATATGTTGTACTTTGAAGATCACAACTTAAACAAAATTCAAATTAATTCTGCTATCTAATCTTTAAATCATCTATTATATTGAATGTTTCTTTAACTTTCCATAAAATCTAAAACTTCCTTTCAATCATTTAGAGCATCTTCTAGATTAGGGACCACAAAAGCTCAAAACTTGAACAATAATAAGGTAATTGGTAAAACAATAAATAAATTAAGAAATCTATAAAGACTTACTAGATCTTCGTTGATGTAGTAGCAATCGAAGGTGTCATCCCAGTCGTTCGTCAAGTTTTCCTCATTAGCGAAATCGCCGACGGTGATGTGGCGGAGCTTTGTAACAACCCTCAAAATGAAGTAGGATAAAGTAGAGCCTCACATGGGTTTTATGCATTAATAACTTGTTAAAATAATGAAGAATAGCCTTTTTAGTCAGTTTTAAAGAGTTTGGAAGTCAAACATCAAGGGACGACCAAGACGTTCGAAAACTAGTCTTTTACGTGTTGTTGTGTTCTAGTATGTTGTTTATGTTTTTTATGTGTTGTTTGGAGTCTAAAATCAGTGGAAGTGACCCTAGTGTCTTAATAAATATTTTTAGGGTCAAAACGTCCGGGTACGACTCCCCGAGACCACCTTAAGGGTTCCTGAGGAGGACCCCAACCCTTGGCCAAACAAGCTGCCAAGGCAGCTTGAAAATGCTCATGGAGGGAGCATGTCCGCGTCGCAGACTAGCTCCACCACAGGCCAAAATTTTGGTCCGCGTCGCGGACGTGTCGCGGACTCTACTGTCTCGAAATTTAATTTCCAGAAACTTGTGAGAACACCCCCGCGTCGCGGACTTGTTTCCCGACGAAATCTACGAAAATAAAACTTAAGTTTGACTTGTTTAAAAGGTCCAACTAAGTGAGGGGTAGTTTGGGTACTTTGGGAAATTATTATAAACGGTTATTCTACCTACTTTAGGGTATTTTAAGTTGGTTAAAACCCCAAAGCCTAGAATTAGACCTCATTATCCAAATTGAACCTTCCCTCTCAAATAAATTCTCTCTCTAGAACTCCATGGAAGATATTGACGAAGCTTCAAGCTAGGGGATGGGTTCCTACTGATTTGTCCTTCAAATTCCTAAGGAAATTAATCACAAAGGTATGGAGATTTTATCTTTGATTTTCCTTTCAATCAAAGAGCCAAATCAAAGTGATTTCAATGTTTTTCAAAAACACTAAAAACCTCAATTTCAATTCTACGCTTGGCTTTTTGCATGAGAGTATTTCAAATGATGATTTATGTTAATATTGATGGTTTTAAGATTAAAAAAACTCCATGAACCCTTGCATATCTTGAAATCCTAATGTTTGGGTCTAAAGTGGGTCTATTGATTTTGAGCTAATAATGTGATATTAATGTGTAGATTGTTATGGGCTATTGATTAATGCATTGTTCTATATTGAATTATGAAGAATTGATGGTCAATTGTGGTATATTGGATGTTGGCCTTGAATGGGCAATTGTAACCTAAGGTTTATGATGATGATGAAGTTGTGAATAAATTATTGACTCTAGTATTATATATATATATATATGTTGTAGATGTTAGAATTGTGAGGTTTGATCCCTTTGAAAGTGGGGAGGTGTTTACTTTATAAGCATGTTGTGATGATGCCTTGTAGGCAAAGCTGGATAATTGTTGTTTTGAGTAATGTTGATTATGTGAAGGTAATGTGATATGATGTGAATTTGTGTATGGTCTAAGAGCATGAGAGGTGACTTTGTGTAGAGACTTTATGTGTTATGCTTGGTTGTTGTCTTCTTTGAATGACTTATAATGAAGGTGAGGTTGGGATAGACTATGTTTACCTACTCTCACACCTAGTGAAGAATGAATGAAAGAATGTGAGAATGAATGAAAAGAATGGGAGTTAATGCTAATGAATGAAAGTTGGGTCTATTGTAAGGATAGTCTCATAAAGTACTCCTTTCAAATGAATGGGGTTCCTATATGAAAGGTTTTCTTATCTTTGAATCCAAGAGCTTCCTAAATGAATGAATGTTGGGCTAGGATGGGTACTCCTTCGTGAGTTGAGATGAGAGTACTTAGTAGCAATCCTTATCCCTAAATGAATGAATGTCCAAACTTCGTGAGGGAGTAATGTCTAGCACCGAGATGATATGAAGATGGGTGGATACTCCTTCGTTAGTTGAGATGTGAGTATTTAGTAGCAACCCTTAAGATGGGTGCCCCTTCGTTAGTTGAGATGTGGGTA
>JAJOOH010023342.1:0-12256 GCA_029582605.1 Solanum gracilifrons | reverse complement strand
TGGAGGGTAGGGACAAAATAAATTGATTTTTTCAACAAAAAAATAATTGTAATTTGAAGTTGGTTTTGGAAAATGTTTTCCTTAAGTTTTGAAGGGAAGTCATTTTCCTTGAATTTGAGGAAAATGAGCTGATTTGGAAAACATTTAACCCAACCAAACATGAGAAAATTGGAACTTCATACCAAACACACCCTTAATCTCTTGACAATATAGTGAAATGGTTGATCATTTTTTTTTATATAAAATCCATCTGCTCGGGATTTCACCTCCCGTGGTAGTGGAGGGTATGGCGTAGACCCCTACCGTGTTTATTTACAGCAAAAAGATACATTGGAGGGGGTCCATTGACCTCCAAGGCAACAAGGGGTGCGTATATATTCGAGTTTGGTGCCTTCAAGGACACAGAAATAGCTCTGAAACAGTTCATAGTATGCACAATTATAGCATAAGGTTAATTCAAGATTGATTCTTCAAATTTTATGAGTGTCATGTAAATTAGGACATAGAGAGTATTATATATTATTTGAAGTTTACTATAGGAAGCATGAGGTTAATTCAAGATTACCTTTGAACCTTTTTGGAACATTGCATTTTTTTTACATAATTTCTGCACTATTTTTGTAATTTTCTGCATAATTTTTGCACTACTTATGCATAGTTTCTGCACAAATTTTGCACATCTTATTATATTTTTGCACAATTTTTTATGTATTATTTTTTACATTTTATTACATAATTTTTGCGTGTGTTTTTATTTATAGTTTATTTTTGCACAATTTCTTATTTATTTATTTTACATGATTCATGATAGATTATCTGGCGATTATATGACCCTACCTCATTAAAATACGTATTCATTCTCACGTGACTTATGACGTTTGATCTTTTTTATGTGAGTATTTTTTTCTCTTGTCAAATATTAATTCATCTTATTAAAGGACATATCATTATCACATTATTCGCAATTGCCTAGATGTCAACATGTTTTTCTAGTGTGAATCCTCCTGACAATTTTTTTTTCATTTTCATTAATCAATACGTTCATTTTCACGTGACTTATGATAAATTATTTGATGATTGATCTTTTTCGTATGATTACTTTTTTTCCACTTGTCAAATATTATTCCACATTACTAAATGACATATCATCATCACGTTATTCATGGTCACCTAAATGTCAACATATTTTTTTCTCGTGTGAATCCCCTAGTCAATTTTTTTCATTTTCATTAATCAGTACGCTCGTTTCAATGTGACAATTTATGAGAATTTTTTCTTATATCTCTGAAGTACCACTACTATAATAAAACGACAATTCACAATCACATTGACCCTTTTTCTATAATAAAATCATAGTAGACAAAATTATTTATGCGATTCATAATAACTTATCTAGTGATGAATCTTTTTACGTGATTCTAGCTCTTACATAAAAAATTGTGAAGAAAAATATTGTTAAATTTTTTAATGTCACGTAACCTAACTTCAAATTAAAATTCAAAATCAACATATCAAACCAGTTCTATCACTTTCATTTTTAAATGTCAATTTTTTTCACGAATTATGAAAAATCAAATAATTTTATCATCCATTAATAGTTGGTCTTCTAGATTTAAAAGACATTTTATAATATCATGATCATATTTATATTAACATCATAAGATTTAAAAGTAATTTTAGAAATAATAATAATATGTATCTAGCGGAATGAAGACAACTAAAATAAAAGGAAAGAACTACTCCTTAAATTATGTACATGTTTTATTCCGGCTCTTTTAGAAAAGAGATGACTTCTGACCAAAAAAAAAGGAAGATGACTTTTTCTATGATAAAGTAGGTTAAAAAATATCACATACAAATTAACTTTTAGGATGATTAAGCTTTTAATTAGTCACTTTAATCTAATTAAATGACACATATCCTAATTAACTCAACTCGACCCTCGTTAAATGACACATTTATTATTACTGGACTAATGCTAACTTATTTGGTGATGGTTTCTTTTGCGTGAATATTTTTCTCCCATCTATCAAATATCACCCCCACACTCATTAAACGACATATATTCGTTATTGTGTGAATCATAATAACTTATAGTGATAAATCTTTTTTGTGTGAATATTTTTTACCACCTAACAAATATCAACCTAATATCATTAAATGACACACTCATTATCACACGATTCGTGATAGAATCACCTGGTGACAAATATTTCTCGTGTAAATATTTTTTTTCCACAAAAATATAATCATGCCTCATTAAACGACACATTCATTGTCACGTGACTTGTGATAGGCTATCTAACGATTGGTCTTTTTTGTGTGAGAATTTTTTTCACTTGTCTAGTATTATCCCACCTTATTAAACGGCATATCATTATCACGTTATTAGTGATTGCCTAGCTATCAACATGTGTTTTTCTCGTGTGAATCTCCTGGTAAAAAAAAATTCATTTTCATTAACCAATACGTTCATTTTCACATTGTAGACATTGAAATTTTGTGGAACTCTATAAGATGTGTTCAATTCGAGTTGAGACTCTACAAGATGTGTTCAATTCCAATTAGGATCCTTGGAGGTTACTCAACCGTAAACCATAGTTCATGCCTATATAAAGGTTACTATATTCCATTTAAGAGGCATCTTGAATATTTCATAAATTCATGAAATATTCACAAAGAGATCAAATTCAAATCATCCTAGTTCGAGAAATACGTCACTAACAACCCTCGAATCATAGAGAAATCTTAAGAGACAAAAGAATCAAAAGAGTCAAGGGAGGAACAAATTTATGCCCATAATGTTTATCAATAAACCTATGTTTCTTTTCTCTCATAAATCAATTATGCAAATTTGAAGTCACAAAACTGCAAAGATGGAAGAATGAGTACTTCAAGCCTTGTCCTTGTCTTTGAGTTTCATCAAGTCTACACTCCGACATGCCTTGAAGCAGGGGACATTTGTAGACATTGAATTTTTGTGAAAATCTGCAAGATGTGTTCAATTCGAGTTGAGATTTTACAATATGTGTTCAATTTCAATTAGGATTTTTGGAGGCTACTGAACCATACTATCTAGTTCATGCCTATATAAAATATTCCCTTTGAGAGACATCTCGAATGTTCCGCAAATTCATGAAATATTCATAAAGAGATCAAATCCAGTCCTCCTAGTTTGAGAAATATGTCACTAACGACCCTCGAATCATGGAGAAATCTTAAGAGACTGAAGTATCAGAAGAATCAAGGGAGGAACAGATTTGTACCCGCGAGGTTTATCAATAAAACTATGTTTCTTTATGTTTTTTTGTAATTGTAATTTATTTTCTGTCACTTTAAAATTTGTTGCAAACATACGTGCCTTATGATAAATTATCTTACGATTGATCTTTTTCGTGTGAATACTTTCTTTCCACTTGTCTAATATTATCCATCTTACTAAACAACATATCATCATCACGTTATTCGTGATCGCCTAACCGTCAACATGTTTTTTTTCGTGTGAATCCCCCTGTTAGATTGTTCATTTGCATTAACCAATACATTCATTTTCACATGACAACTTGCTCGAAAGAGAATATTTTCTTATACCTTCAAAATATCACTATTGTAACCAAGCGACGAATTCACAATCACATTAACCTTTTTTCATTATAATAAAATCACAGTGAACAAAATTATTTATGTGATTCATAATGACTTATCTAATGATGAGTCTTTTTATGTGAATATTTCTTTTTCATTTGTCAAATATGTTAATAAAATAACATAATACATTATTCAGTAAATTCTAATTAACATAATTTATTCTCTCTTGAAACAAATTAAGAACTTAAAATTTTCAAATAGCAAACAACTTACTATCTTGATTATAGTTCTTACCATTTTTTAAAAAATAAAAAATTGTTAAATTTTTTTAATGTCGCGTGGTAAATTTCAACCTAATTTTAAATTATAATTCAAAATAAATATACTAAAACAATTCTTTCACTTTCATTTTCAAAGGCTATTTTTTTAATGAATTATGTAAAAATAAATAAATTATCTTCCATTAATATTTTAGTTTACTTCTAGATTTAAAAGACATTTTATTATATCATGAACATATTTAAATAACATCATAAGATTTAAAAGTATTTTTTAAAAATAAATGATAATAATATTTATCCCGTGAAAGAAGACAACTAAAATAAAAGAAAACAACACAAGTTATCTACACGATTGATTTTATATAGTGTCAATGCAAAATGAAGAGATTTTTTCGTGCTTTTAGAAAAAAGACATGACTTTTCATATTATAAAATTAATTTTAAAATATCACATATAAATTAAATTTTAGGATAATTAAAAGTTTAATCTAATTAAATGACACATATTTTAATTAACTCAACCATACCCTTATTAAATGACACATTTATTATTACTTGACTAATAATAACTTATGAGGGTGACCATTTTTTTTAATTATGTAAAAATAAAATATTTTTATCTTCTATTAATTATTAAGTTTACTTCTAGATTTAAAAGACATTTTATTATATTATGAACATGTTTAAATTAACATAATAAAATTTAAAAACACTTAAAATAATAATAATAATATTTATCCAATGAAATGAAGACAACTAAAATAAAAGAAAATAACATAAGTTATGCACACAGTTAATTTTATAGTAGTGTAAATGAAAAATGTAAAGATATTTTTTTACTTTTTTTTTTTTAAAAAAAGACGACTTTGATTTAAAAATATTACATACAAATTAAATTTTAGGATAATTAAGCTTTTAATTGGCCATTTTAATCTAATTAAATAACACATCTTCTAAATTCTAATTAATTCAATACTACCTTCATTAATTAAATGACACATTTATTATTATTTGACTAATAATAACTTATCGTGTGACCAATTTTTTAAGTGAATATCTTTCTCTCATTTACTCCCTCTGTTCACTTTTACTTTTACTTGTCATAATTTAACTTGTCATACCTATTAAGAAAATAATTATAGATATACGTATTTTATCAAGTTATTCTCTATTAAATGATGTCTTGGAAAATGATTTGAAAAATAAATATTTAATATTGAAGGTAAAACATGAAAAAAATTTGTTGTATTTTCTTGATATGTCAAAAGTGACAAGTAAAAATGAAAAAAAATCTATTTTAGGAACAAGTGACAAGTAAAAATGAACGAATGATGTATCGAATATCACCACACTCAATTAACGACACATATTCATTATCGCATGACTCATAATAACTTATCTTGCGATTTATTTATTTTGTGTGACAAATATAACCCTAATATCATTAAACGACACATTTATTATCAGATGATTTGTGATAAATTATGTGGCGACAAATCTTTCTCGTGTGGATATTTTTCTCCAACAAAAATATTACCCTACATTATTAAACAATACATTCATTTTCATGTAAGTTATGATGGATTGTCTGACGATTAATCTTTTTCGTGTGAGAAACTACATTTTTTGCACTTGTCATCAAAATTACTCACCTCATTAAACGTCATATCATTATCACGTGATTCGTAATTGCTTAAATATCAACATGTTTTTTCTCGTGCGAATCCCCTGATAAAAAATATTTATTTTCATTAACCAATACCTTCATTTCCACGTGACTTATGATTAAATTATCTGGCAATTGATCCTTTTCAGGTGAATATTTTCTTTCCACTTATCTAATATTACCCCACCTCAGTAAACGACACATTGTCATCACATTATTCCTAATCGCGTAACTGCCAGTTTTATCTCGTATGACTCCCCCGACAAAATTTGTTCATCTGCATTAACCAATACAACCATTTTCACGTGACAACTTATCAGACATAATCTTTTCTTATATCTGTCAAATGTCAGTATAGTAATAAAACGACAAATGCACACTCACATGATTTGTAATTTTCTGCATAATTTTTGCACTACTTATGCATAATTTCTGCACAAATTTGTATTTGTTGGCACAAATTTTTCACTTCTTCTTTATTTTTGCACAATTTTTTTTGTATTATTTTTTACATTTTATCATAATTTTTGCGTGTGTTTTTATTTATAGTTTATTTTTGCACAATTTTTTATTTATTTATTTTACGTGATTCATGATAGATTATCTGGCGATTAATCTTTCTCGTGTGGAATGTGGATCATTTTCTCCCACGAAATATGATCCTACCTCATTAAAATACATATTCATTCTCATGTGACTTATGACGTTTGATCTTTTTTATATGAATATTTTTTCCTCTTGTCAAATATTAATTCATCTTATTAAAGGACATATCATTATCACGTTATTCGTAATTGCCTAGATGTCAACATGTTTTTCTCGTGTGAATCCAAACAATTTTTTTTCATTTTCATTAGCCAATATACGTTCATTTTCACGTGACTTATGATAAATTATTTAGCGATTGTTTTTTTTCGTATGATTACTTTTTTCCCACTTGTCAAATAATATCCCACCTTACTAAATGACATGTCATCATCACGTTATTCATGATCACCTAAATGTCAACATATTTTTTCTCGTATGAATCCCTTGATCAATTTTTTTTTCATTTTCATTAATCAATATGCTCATTTCAACGTGCAACTTACATGACAAAGAATTTTTTCTTATATCTCTCAAATACCACTAGTGTAATAAAACGACAATTCACATTAACAACCACATTGATCCTTTTCCGTTATAATAAAATCATAGTGGACAAAATTATTTATGTGATTCATAATAACTTATCTAGTGATGAATCTTTTTCTGTGATTCTAGCTCTTACAAAAACAAAAACAAAAAATGTGAAGAAACATATTGTTAAAAAATTCATTATCACGTAATATGTTTTAACCCAACTTCAAATTGAAATTCAAAATCAACACATCAAACCTCACTTTCATTTTGAAATGTCAAAAATTTCCACGAATTATGGAAAATCAAATAATTTTATCATCCATTAATAGTTGGTCTTCTAGATTTACAATTTTTTTATAATATCATGATCATATTCAAATTAACATCATAAGGTTTAAAAGCAATTTTTAAAATAATAATAATATGTAGCCAGTGGAATGAAGACAACTAAAATAAAAGAATAGAGCTACTCCAGAAATAATGCACACGTTTTTTTGGGCTTTTTAGAAAAGAGATTACTTCTAACAAAAAAAAAAAGGAAATAAAGAACATGACTTTTCCTATGATAAAGTAGGTTCAAAAATATCATATACAAACTAAATTTTAGGATAATTAAGCTTTTAATTTGTTGTTTTGATCTAATTAAATGACACGTACTCTACTTAACTCAACTCCACCCTTATTAAATGACACATTTATTATTAGTCGACTAATGCTAACTTATTTGGTGGCGATTTCTTTTGCGTGAATATTTTTCTCTCATCTATCAAATATTACTCCACACTCATCAAACGACATATATTCGTTATCTAGTGAATCGTAATAACTTATCTAGCGATAAATTTTTTTGTGTGTGAAATTCTTTTACCACATCTTACAAATATCACCCTAATATCATTAAATGACACACTCATTATCACACAATTCGTGATAGATTACCTGACAATAAATATTTCTCGTGTAAATATTTTTTTCCACAAAAATATAACCCTACCTCATTAAACAACACATTAATTCTCACGTGACTTATGATAGATTATGGGACGGTTGATTTTTTTGTGTGAGTATTTTTTTTTCACCTGTCAAGTATTATCCCACCTCATTAAATGGCGTATCTTTATTACGCTATTAGTGATTGCCTAGCCATAAATATTTGTTTTTCTCGTGTGAATCTCATGGTCAATTTTTTTTTGTTTTCATATTCATTTTTACGTTGTAGACATTGAAATTTTGTGGATTTCTACAAGATGTGTTCGATTTCAATAAGAATTCCTGGAGGCTACTCGATCCTAAACCCTAGTTCATGTCTATATAAAGGGTACTATATCCCCTTCAAGATGCATCTCGAATATTCTGCAAATTCATGAAATATTTCTAAAGAGATATAAATCTAAATCATCATAATTCGAAAATTACACCACTAACAACCCTCAAATCATAGAGAAATCTTAAGAGACAGAAGAATCAAGGGAGGAACAGATTTGTACCCATAATGTTTATCAATAAAACTATGTTTCTCCATTTTTTTGTGATTGTGATTTATTTTCTGTCACTCTAAACTTGTTGCAAACAAATTGGCACGCCAGTGAGACCAAAGCTGCCCTTCATCTCTTCTCTCATAATCATTTCTGCAAATCTGAAGTCACAAAAGTGCAAAGGTGGAAAAATGAGTACTTAAAGCCTCATTTTTGAGTTTCATCAAGTCTACACTCCGACAAGCCTTGAAGCAGGGGGCATTTGTAGACATTGAAATTTTGTGGAACTCTACAAGATGTGTTCAATTCGAGTTGAGACTCTATAAGGTGTGTTCAATTCCCATTAGAATTCCTGGAAGCTACTCAACCATACACCCTAGTTCATACCTATATAAAGGGTACTATATTCCCTTTAAGAGGTATCTCGAATATTCTCAAATTCATGAAATATTCATAAAGAGATCAAATCCAAAGCATCCTAGTTTTAGAAATACGTTACTAACAATCCTCGAATCATGGAGAAATGAGACAGAACAATCATAAGGATCAAGGGAGGCACAAATTTATACCGCATTGTTTATCACTAAAACTATGTTTTCTCATGTTTTTTTTTGTGATTGTAATTTATTTTCTATCACTTTAAAATTTGTTGCAAACATACGTGACTCATGATAAATTATCTGACAATTGATCTTTTTTCGTGTGAATACTTTCTTTCCACTTGTCTAATATTATCCACCTTACTAAACGACATATCATCATCACGTTATTCGTGATTGCCTAACTGTTAACATATTTTTTTTCATGCGAATCCCCCTTTTAGAATTTGTTCATTTGCATTAACCATTTTCACGCGACAACTTGCCTGACAGAGTATATTTTCTTATACCTCCCAAATATCATTATTGTAATCAAGCGATGAATTCATAATCACATTGACCTTTTTCATTATAATAAAATCATAGTGGACAAAATTATTTATATGTTTCATAAATCATAATGACTTATCTAATAATGAGTCTTTTTATGTGATTATTTCTTTTTCATTTGTCAAATATGTTGATAATTACATAATACATTATTCGGTAAAATCATAATTGACATAGTTTATTCTCATTTGAAACAAATTAAGAACTTAAAATTTTCAAATAACAAACAACTTACTATCTTGATTATAGTTCTTATGATTTTTCTTAGAATAAAAATACTGTTAAATTTTTTAATTTCGATAAATTTCAACCTAATTTTAAATTATAATTCAAAATCAATATACTAAAACAATTCTTTCACTTTCATTTTAAAGGTTTTTTTTTTTATGAATTATGTAATTTTTTATTTTTTTTCATCTTCCATTAATATTCGGGTTTCTTTAATAGACATTTTATTATATCATGGACATATTTACACTAACATCATAACATTTGAAAGTATTTTTTAAATAAATAACAATAATAATATTTATCCTGTAAAATGTAGATAACTCAAATAAAAGAAAAGAACACAAGTTATGTACACGTTTGATTTTATAATAGTGTGAATAAAAAATGAAGAGATTTTTTTTTGTGCTTTTAAGAAAAAGACATGCCTTTTCATATGATAAAATTGATTTTAAAATATCATATATAAATTAATTCTTAGGATAATTAAGGTTTAATTAGTCATTTTAGTCAATTAAATAACACATATTTTAATTAACTCAACCTTACCCTTATTAAATGACACATTTATTATTACTTGACTAATAATAACTTATGAGGTGTCCATTTTTTTTTAATAATGTAAAATAAAATAATTTTATCTTCTATTAATAATTGAGTTTAGTTCTAAATTTAAAAGACATTTTATTATATTATGAATATATTTAAATATACGTCATAAAATTTAAAAGCATTTAAAATAATAATAACAATATTCATCTCGTGAAATGAGACAACTAAAATAAAAGAAAATAACATAAGTTATGTATACGATTAATTTTATAGTAGTGTAAATGAAAAATGTAAAGAATTTTTTTGTGCTTTAAAAAAAAAAAAGACATGACTTTTCGTACGATAAAATTGATTTAAAAATATTACATACAAATTAAATTTTAGGATAATCAAGCTTTTAATTAGCCATTTTTGTCTAATCAACTAACAAATATTCTAATTAACTCAACCCTACCCTTCTTAAATGACACATTTATTATTATTTGACTAATTATAACTAATCATGTGACCATTTTTTTGGTGAATATTGTTCTCCCATTTATTCCCTTCGTTCACTTTTACTTGTCACAATTTAACTTGGCATTCTCATTAAGAAAATAATTATTGATATATATATTTTACCAAGTTATTCTCTATTAAATGATGTCTTGAAAAAAGATTTGGAAAATAAGTATTTAATGCTTACGGTAAAACATGAAAAATAAAATATTGTCTTTTCTTGACATATCAAAAGTGACAAGTAAAAAAAGAAAATCTATTTTAGAATAAGTGACAAGTAAAAGTAAATGGATGGAGTATCAAATATCACCCACAGTCAATTAACGACACATATTCATTATCGCGTGACTCATAATAGCTTATCTGGCGAAATATTTTCTCTGTGTGAAACTTTTTTTCTACCTAACAAATATAACCCTAATATCATTAAACGACACATTCATTATCAGACGATTAGTGATAAATTATCTGGCGACAAATCTTTCTCGTGTGAATATTTTTCTCCAATGAAAATATTACCCTACATTATTAAACAATACATTCATTTTCACGTAACTTATGATAGATTGTTTGACGATTGATCTTTTTCGTGTGAGTACGTACATTTTTTACACTTGTCTAATATTACCGAGCTCATTAAACGACATATCATTATCACGTGATTCGTAATTGCTTAGCTATCAACATGTTTTTTCTCGTGTGAATCCCCCGATAACAAATATTTATTTCCATTAACCAATACGTTCATTTCCACGTGACTTATGATAAATTATATGGTAATTGATCCTTTTTAGGTGAATATTTTCTTTCCACTTATCTATTATTACCCCACCTTACTAAACGACACATTGTCATTACGTTATTCTTGATCACGTAACTGTCAATTTTATCTCGTGTGACTTTCTCAACAAAATTTGTTCATCTGCATTACCCAATACAACCATTTTCACGTGACAACTTATCAGACATAATATTTTCTTATATATGTCAAATACGAGTGCAGTAAATAAATGACAATACACACTAACATGTTATGTAATATCCTCTCTGTCAATATAATTTTTTTTTCATGTAAATATTTTCTTTTCATCTTTCAAAATATCATTAATAAATATTACTAAATGACACATTGTCAGCACGTTATTCTTGATTACGTAACTATCTGCTTTATCTCGTGTGACTTCCTCGACAAAATTTGTTCATCTGCATTACCCAATACAATCATTTTCACGTGACAACGTACTTATCTGACATAATTTTTTCTTATATCTCTCAAATACCAGTGCAGTAAATAAATGACAAATACACACTCACATGATATGTAATATCCTGTCTGTCAATATATATTTTTTTCATGTAAATATTTTCTTTTCATCTATCAAAATATCATTAATAAATATTACTAAACGTCACATTGTCAGCACGTTATTCTTGATCATGTAACTACCCGTTTTATCTCGTGTGACTTCCTCGACAAAATTTGTTCATCTGCATTAGCCAATACAACCATTTTCACGTGATAGCGTAGTTATCTGACATAATCTTTTCTTATATCTCTCAAATACCAGTACAGTAAATAAACGACAAATACACACTCACATGATATGTAATATCTTGTATGTCAATACATATTTTTTTCATGTACATATTTTCTTTTCATCTATCAAAATATCATTAATAAATATTACTAAACGACACATTGTCAACACATTATTCTTGATCACGTAACTGCCATTTTTATCTCATGTGACTTCCTCGACAAAATTTGTTCATCTGCATTAACCAATACAACCATTTTCACGTGACAACTTATCTGACATAATCTTTTCTTATATCTGTCAAATATCAATATAGTAAATAAACGACAAATACACACTCACATGATCTGTAATATCCTGTTTGTCAATATATATATAT
>JAJOOH010023339.1:0-11949 GCA_029582605.1 Solanum gracilifrons | reverse complement strand
TCAAATATATATATATATATATATATATATATATATATATATATATAAGCAAATGTCTTTTTTTTAACTACTTTTGTTTAGCCTTGGATTACAAATTTGTCTAAATTGACCTATTAGACAAATTACTTTCTCTTAAATCTTTATCATTCTAATATAATTGAAAAAAGGTTTTTAAAATTAAAAATGTTTTTCAACTCGGTTACTCAATTACTTAGTCTTTTAGCACTCATTTCTTTTTCTTCTTTTTAAAAAAAAAATTAATTAACTTAAGTTTGGCCGGTTAATAGTTTTTAACTGATTTTAAAGGATGTCTTACTCCTTCCCTTTAGAATAAATTAGAACATTTACCTAGAATTGCATAAGGTTAAACAAACTTTAATATAAAGTTAATTTAGCATAACTTTAGTAAAATAGGTGTCCTAATTCACCTTTAATATAATTAGGTGGCGACTCTTAAAAATAACATTAAGATTCACCAATTATTGTACACCGTTTGAACCTCGAGTTAAAATGAGATATAACAGTAATCTTCCTTTGCAAAGAGATATTTCAACAACATTATATCAAGGCAATGTTGCATGTGCACAACTAAGAGGACACTTCAAAGGAGACTGAACAAAATATATTTCATCAAAGTGCTTCTTGTTATTCATGATCTTCAAAAGAAGGACGTAGCAAATGTTCAACACTTCGTATTCACCAAGGCATTATCAACTTTAACTTTGAGAAGTTGAGATATAAGATTGAAAAGTGTCATCTTTAGGTTGTTAAGTGATGTCTTAATTTGAGGGAGTATAATACGCGCTGCACTCTTTTACCTTAACTAATGTTTTCTCTCGCGAGATTTTTCTTGAGGTTTTGAATGAGGCAACTCTTAATGCGTATTATAAGATATGTGTACTCTTTTTCCTTCACTAAGATTTTTCATTGATTTTTTCTTAGTAAGAGTTTAACGAGACACATTATCTATTAAGATCCAAGGAGAAGTGTTGTAAAATAGATGTACACATAAATATATTTTTCGATAACATACATGTACACAATACATTGTGTGTAACATATATATATATACACACACATTATACAAAGTATAGTAAACTAGGTATCCATTTAATATAATATACCTAGCGCTCAAGAATATACATGACAAATAGATATCCATGTAATATTATTGATGCTCAAGTATATATATGTATATATACCCCTCTCTCTTTTTCTAAAAATGTAAGAAACATAAGGCAAGAGTAAGTGAAAAGAAAAACATTCAATAATAGAGAAATATTGTTGCTGCTACTACTACTTTGTCTCTCTTCTCTCTTTTTCTTCTTGTCATTTTATTTAACTACACATACTTCATTTTATAACACAATTGATATATATAGGTGAATATAGACAATTTAATGTGGCACCTCTATATGACCTTCATTCCTAGTTATCTTTTTTTTCCTTTTTTGACATTTTATCTTTGTTTTCTATTATTTATTTGTATTTAAAAAAAAGTGAAACATTTAAATACACTACCCAATTAATCCCGATTCTTTAAAACTTTCCTCACACTAATACACATTTAAGTAAATGAAAGATGAAAAGACTAAAAAATTTCACTTTTCATAACTGTTTATATTTACTTAGCCTATAAAATAAAAATATTAGAGTATTTGCAACCAACAACAATGAATTTCTTCACTTTGCCCTCTTCTTATGAGGATGGTAATGAATACACGAGTATCAAACTCCTTTCCTGAGATGTCCAACAAATTTCTAGGTCTTGATTCTTGTACGAAAAAAAGAAAGAGAGAGTATTTCGTGATCCTTCGAAAGATATTTGTGTAAGGAGAAATGTCATGTAACAAAAGTTTCTCTTCAAAATAAAAGATTTTTTGAAAGAATGTTGATTCCTCCTATAAGGAAATGAATATTGAGAGAGAAAATCATTTTCGTTGAGAAATTTGTAGGAAGAGTGATTAGTGTTTCAAAGTATAAGAAGAATTATATGGAGAAATAATCAATCTATTTATGAAATTCATATCAAATTAGGAGAAGAATAAGAATAAGTATTCTACTAATTCCTTTCTTTTTTATTTATTTTGTCTTAACATTTTTATGTGTCTTTACTTAAAGTTTATTTTTTTTATTTATCTTTAATTAATTAAAGTTTATTGCCTGCATTATTTCTTTCAACTTCTTTATTTTAATAATTTATTTCTTCTTTTTGTGTCTTTAATTAAAGTTTATTTTATTTTTATTTACTTATAATTAAAAAAATTATCAACATTTTTCGACATTTTCTCTTATATTTTTGTTAAAATAATTTCTCAAAAATAAAGTTACTCTTTCAAAAGAAATTATGCCTCGATTTTATTTTATTTTTTTGAGTTTTTTTTAATTTTTTTTCCAAAAGACTGGTTTTTAAAAGAAAATAAGAAAAACATCAAAGATAATCATATTTAATCCCCATCATTAATGCTATTAATTTCTTTTACTTCCTTCCCTTAATCTCATCATTAATGCTATTTATATTATTTCCTTAAATCACTTTTTTTTCCTTTTTTTTTTGTTCTTTATATTTTCTATTAAAGCCTATTTTATTCTTTATTAAGTTTTATCAACATTTTTGACATTTTTCCCTTATGTTTTTATTAAAATAATTTCTCAAAAATAAATTTATTATTCCAAAAGAAATTATGCCTCAATTTTATTTATTTTATTTTGAAGTTTTTTTTTAATTTCTTTTTTTTTTAAATAAAAAAAGGCTTAAGTCATCCACAGCAACTCAAAGTTGTCCGCATATTTCACTTAAACACCTCTACTAGAGTCTGTACCTATTGAACACTAGTACCTATTAAACATTTTTCGCTGATGTGGCATGGAAAGTGCAGTACACATACATTCAGAGCGTGAGAGACCTTTTTTTTTTTTTTGGAAAAATCTTTTTCTTCTTCCTTAATTAAACATAATTACTTCCACCGCTACTGCCGCCACCATCCACCCCTCTCTATTCTCTCTTATCGTCAGCCACCTCACTCTCTCCCTCACCACTACCATATTCATCTGGAAAGCACCACTACCATTTTCAAGAATTAAAAATTTTAACCTGAAATTGAGTTTTCTCCGGCACCAAGCCCACAAACGAGATAAAAAAAAGTAAATGGAAGTGGGTTCAGCTACAAACAACTTAATTTCGAAATTCCTTTTTCAAAAATAAGTATTTTTTTCTTCTAAAAATAGCTTAATTCCTTCATTAACGGTTTAATTTCTTTTTGCAACAAAGACGAGCAAAGGGATGAAAATATAGAAATTGAAGAAACGTTGATTTCAAACAAACAAAACAATTTCAAAATTCCTTTTCTAGAGTTGAAAATTTTCTCCACTAAAACATCTCAATTTCACCGTTAATGGTTTCTTTCAACTTCCTTTAGAAACTAAGAAGATTAAAAAAAGGATAAAAATGAAGAAATCGAAGAAGTATATGTAGTTTTCTATTTCAATTTTTTTTCTTTAAAATCAAATCTGGAAAAGGAAAATTTGAACAAAGAGGCGCGATGATGGGTAAAAAGAGGCTAAAGGTCCACAGTTAGGCAGACAAAGACCTTTTTTCCTCTTTTTTTAATTGTAATTTTTAATAAGTATTTTGGCCCAAAGTGCCATATGTATGTTATTCATTCGTCAAATTGCCACATCAGCATGAGTGTATTACACACCTCTTATACTTTTAATTATTTGTAAACAAAATGTTCAAATAGTTCAAATTCGAGCTGGTGTAGGTGTTCAATAGGTATAAGGTTAGATTGAGGTGTCTAAGTGAAATATGCGAAAAACTTTGAGTGGCTGTGGATGACTTAAGCCTATAAAATAAGAAAAAATATCAAAGATGACCATAATTAATTCCTATCATCATCAATGCTATTAATTTCTTTTACTTCTTTCCCTTAATCTCGTCATTAATGTCATTTATATTATTTCCTTAAATCACTTCTTCTTCTTCTTTGTATTTTCTTTTATTTGTTTATTCCTAGGAAAGAATTATTATAACTTCATAAAAATTGTAAATTTCCTTACAGTTTATTTATTTATTTATCCTCAATTAATTAAAGTTTACTGGTGACATTATTTCTTTCAACTTCTTCCTCTTTTACTTTGTCTTATTTTTTGTCTTTAATTAAAATTCATTTTATTTTTAATTTATCAATATTTTCAAAAAAAATCTTATATTTTAATTAAATAATTTCTCAAAAATAAATTTATTCTTCCAAAAATATTATGCCTCAAATTTTGTTTTATTTTTTGATTTTTTTTTTAAATTTCAAAAGACTGAATTTTTTTTGAAATAAAAAATATCAAAGATGACCATATTTAATTTCTATTATCATTAATGCTATTAATTTCTTTTACTTCCATACCTTAATCTCATTATTAATTTTTTGTTTTTGTTCATTATATTTTCTTTTATTGGTTTATTCCTAGGAACTAATTACTATAACTTCATAAAAATTACAAATTTTTTTCATGAATTTTATATACCTTTTTAAAATTTTAAATTATTTCTTTTTCTAGAAGATATCTCAGATCCTATTGTTTGATTACACAAGTGACGTTATTATTATTGTTATTGGTCAATACTTTTGTCCATCCTATTTTCTTTGTTTATGTGAAAATAGGAACGAAGTAGTGTGTTCGATCAATCAAGTAACTTTGATCTCTACAGATTTCCTTAAGTAAATACACAGAACTAATTTAGAATTCAATAACGTAAAAGATAACAACTCAAAATTCATCAAATTCAAATAATAACTTTACCTCTCCGGAAGCAAAAATGAATTTAAATTTTCATTAATTATATTTTATATTGTATAATATTAAAAAATTCTTAAAAGAACTATAGTAGTAAAAATAAGTTTTAATTTTTTAATTAATAAAAAATTTATAAAACAATCATTCACTTCACACGAAGCGCGAACAAATTCACTAATTATATATAGAGAGAGAGAAAGTAATTAATTATTATATTAATTGGTGAGGGTTCGTGGTGTGTTGCTTCAACAAAAATAAAAGTAAAAGTTGCAATACCTACTATGAATCAAACATGTGACCCTATACTCTTCTTGGACGCTGCAAACCACTGTACAACCCTATAAAGTTGTTGTAAGGGTGTACAAACTATGATATATAACCATTTCAAGTATCAATTTATCTATATATATCATATAATTTTCTGACAGTGGGTGTCCAACTTGACACCCTCGACACACTATAGCTACGCCCCTGACTTTAATATGTATCAGTTGTCAACTTTATATATATCTGAATAGTTCTTGTTAATTATGGTATATTTAGATAGTGTAGATATGAGAATATTTAAATATGGTATGATTAAATAATCTAGATATGAGAATATTCTCTAATCCCTTTAATTACACAGTTAGGATATTGCGTAATATTTTATTATCTTCTTTCCTTATTTACATTATCTGTAACAACTATTTAATCTAATCAATTTGAGGGAATGATCACTCAATTCAATTCACAATATCTATTCTTCTTCTTCTTCTTCTAATTTAGTGGTATCAGAGCCACTGGTTTTTTTAGCCCTCTCTCTGAATATTTTTCTATTTCAATAACAGAAACCAAAAAAAAATAGAGGGATTGATCAACTGGTTGCTAAATCAACCATATCAAAAAAAATCTGTCAAGTCTTATCTATCTCTTTCTCCAATACTTCTTTTTTTGAAAAAAAAAGGCTCATAATGGATGGATCATCTCAATCTATCACTTTAACTGGAGCAAACTATAATGACTACCTTCAGTATCAAACATCAAGACAACAATCATCAACTGCTTGCACAATATAACCTGGTAACTCATTTGCTTATGTCGCACAGTCTTCGTTTCAAGAACAATGGATTCCTAATTCTGGTGCTTCTGACCATATTTATGGTAACAAAAACACTTTCTCTACTCTTACTACCCCTTCTACCCTCTCTACTGTTACTTTGGCGCATGGATCAAAGATAATTTTAAAAGAGATAGGTATAACTCACCCTCTACCTTCCATACCTTTAAAATCAATCATTTTTTTACCTGAATGTCCATATAATCTTATTTCCATTAGCAAATTAACAAAAAACCTGAAATACGTTGTAACATTCTTTGATGATTCTGTTCTTGTAAAGATCGGAATATGGGACAAGTGATTGGAAAAGGACATGAGTCATAGGGATTATACCTCTTCTCTATCCAAACACCACATGTTGATTTCACTCCCGTTGTTTCTTCTGAATTGTTCCATAGTCAATTGGGTCATCCAAGTCTCTTGAAATTGCAAGAGATGGTCTCAGTTTATCTAGTTTGTCTTTGTTAGAATGTGAGTCGTGTCAGCTTGGTAAGCACACTCATGCATCTTTCCCCAAACACGTTAATAATAGGACTACATCTATGTGTGAAATCGTTCATTCGAACATTTGGGGTCCAAGTCATGTCAGTTCTTCCTTAGGCTTTCATTACTTTTTTACTTTTATTGATGACTATTCTCAGTGCATGTGGCTATTTTTAATGAAAAATATATCTGAGTTATTCTGTATCTTTCAAAACTTCCATGCTGAAATTTGCAATAAATTTGGTATTTACATTAAGAAGTTAATTAGTGATAATGTGCGAGAATACTTATCTACTTCATGTCATCCCAAGACACTTTTCTTCTTTTGCAAACACTCCTCAACAAAATGAAGTTGCAGAGCGAAAGAACAAACATCTAATTGAAACAACTCAAACATTGTACATTCACAATCCTATCCCTTTACTTTTTTGGGGTGATGTTATTATTAATGCGTGCTATTTAATCAATCGCATGCCTTCATCTGTTTTGCAGTACTAGGTCCTCACGTTGTCCTCTATCTGGACCAAAATTTGTTTTTCCTTCCTCCATGTGTATTTGGTTGCACTTGTTTTGTTCATAACTTTACCCCTGAAAAAGATAAACTTCAGCACAAGGCTTTTAAATGTGTACGTCTTTCTTGGATATTCTCATCTACAAAAAGATTACAAATGCTTTGATTCATCTATCAATAAGTACTTGTTCTCTACAGATTTTTTTTTTTAGACTTCCCCGTATTTTCTCTTAATACGAAAAATCAAAAGACCATAGTAGTCCTTCCCATTCCAACTATTCTAACCCCAGCTCCAATTCTTAAGGTCTATTCCCGACGACCTCAACCTCCCGTTGAAATTTCTAATCCAGTTGATATTTCTAACTCTGATACAGGTGCACAAAGCAATATTGGTGACTTATTACCTTCTCTAACAATGTCTTCTGCTTCGATCGAGCACTTATCTGATGATCTTCCCATTGCTCTTTGCAAAGGTACTAGAACTACTGCCAATCAAACTCTCGTTTATTCTTATTTAAGTTATCATCATTTGTCACCTTCATATCATGCCTTCCATACTATCTTATCATCCGTCAAAGTTCCTAAGACTGTGGCAGAAACACTGTTCAAATAGGTTCGTGTCAAGCTATGATTGAGAAAACGATTGATTTCCATGATAATGGTACTTGGGAGCTTGTTCCTTTACTTGAAGGAAAAACCACAGTTGATTGTTTATATTTACAGTTAAGGTAGGTTCGGATGAAGTTATTGATCGTCTCAAAGCAATACTAGGGATACACTCAGATTGGCATCGATTATAGAGATACTTTATCACCAGTTGCCAAGATGGCTTCTGTTCGTCTTCTCATCTCTATGGCAGCAATGAATCATTGTCCCCTTTTTCAACTCGACATCGAAAATGCATTCCTACATGGAGAACTTGTTAAAGAGGTATATATGGAGCAGCTAACAAAGTTTGTTTCTCAGGGGGAGTGTAGACTAGTTTGTAAATTTCATCGATCCCTCTATGGTCTCAAGCAGTCGCCTAGAGCATGATTTGGTCGCTTTCGAGTTGTTGTCCAACAATTTGGAATGATCTAAACAAAGTTGATCACTCTGTATTCTATAAGCATTCATCTCATGGCAAACACATCTTTTTAATTGTTTATGTTGATGATATTGTTATCACGGGAGATGATCATGAAGGTATTGCTCAACTAAAACAACACCTCTCAAGTCACCATCAGACTAAGAATTTGGGCAAGTTGAAATACTTTCTAGGCATTGAAGTGGCACAATCTGTCCATGGCATTTCTATTATTCAAAGGAAATATGCCTTAGACATTTTGAAAGATGTTGATATGTTGGATTGCAAACATGTGGACAGTCCAATGGATCCAAATACGAGACTTGTTGGCAAGCTCAACTATCTTACGATCACATGATCAGACATCTCATTTTTTGTTAGTATAGTTAGACAGTTATGCAATCACCTTGTGATAGTCACTGAAATGTAGTGATTCACTTCTTGAGATATATCAAAAGCTCACCAGGACAATGTTATTGTGTGAAGATAAGGGACACACCAACATTCCCATATATTCTGATGTGAATTGGGCAGGATCTCCTTCTTATAGACGGTCCACTTCAGGTTATTGTGTTCTAATGGGAAGCAATCTAAAGTAAAAAAGCTAGTTGTCGTAGCTAGATCAGCGCAGAGGTAGAATATCGCGCTATGGTACTAGCTACGTGTGAGCTTATACGGTTGAAACATCTTCTCTAAGAATTGAAGATAGGAGGAGTTGAACCGATGACATTGATTTGTGATAATCAAGTTGCACTACATATCGCTTCTAATGCAGTGTTACATTAAAGAACGAAACACATTGAGATAGATTGTCTCTTCATTCGAGAGAAGATTGAGTCTGGATATATCGCCATAAGTTTTGTCAACTCAAAAGATCAACTTGTGGATATTTTGACAAAATCACTCTGAGGATCCAAAATTGTCTATATTTGTGGCAAACTAGGAGAATATGACTTATACGCTCCAGCTTGAGGGGGAGCGTTAATTATGGTATATTTGAATAGTGTAGATATGAGAATATTTAAATATGATATGATTAAATAATCTAAATATGACAATATTTCATAATCCCTTTAATTAGGTAGTTAGGAGATTGTGTAATATTTTATTATCTTCTTTCCTTATTTACATTATCTGTAACAACTATTTAATCCCATCAACTTGAGGGAATGACCTCCTCCTCCTCCTCCTCCTCCTCCTTCTAATTTATCAGTTCTCGTATGAACAGCTCTTTTACATTGTGATTTTACTTGTGGTAATTTGAATTTTTTGGCAATGGAAAAATAATGTCTTTTTAATGTCGGGAAAAATCGTCCCATCTGATTTGCAATAATTAATTCTATTTTTATTTTATTTTTTCTTTCCTTGATTCATGATATTCTGCATAATTGTAGCTTGATTTTGCATTATTGTAAATAGGACGGGGCGGGGTAGGATTTAACGAGGCGGGACAATTTAAAGATGTTAAACGGACATGATATGATAAGTCAAAATATTAATAGGTCAAGACTTTCCCCGTCCTAACCCCTTATTTACAAAGTTAATTTTTGATTAGTTACGTTCAGCCAAGTAAGATTTGATCACCTTTGTCAATAATGAAGTTATATAATTTATAAGTCACAAACTGAGACATAAGCGTGTATTATTTTTTACTCCATTTTTTTAATTTGTCCTTTTTAAATTCTACACGTTATTTAAGAAATAATGACTAATATAAATATTTTATCGTGATATTCATATTAATCTATATATTTTAAATCTTGAAAAATAATTTGAAAATAAGTAATTAATGGTAAGGGACATTAACGGAGAATATTTTTATTCAATATGACATAGTTTAAGTGAACTTTAACATTTCTCCATCAAACAAACAACTAATAAAAAAAAAGATTAATAAATTAAATTAGTCAACAATAATTACTAATTAAAACTAAGCCAACTAGAATTAGAAAGAAAAAAGAAAATATAATCTTTAAAATTATCCATTGTGAAGCTGAATTCACTATTCTTCAGGCTGCAAGTTTTTTTTTTTTTTTTTTTAAATGTCAACCCCCGTCGTCTGGTAGGAGGGTGATTCGCCCTTAACCAGTGGCACCACCGCACCTTTTAGTTTTGTGGGTACCATTTGTTTATTTATACATTATATTACAAACACACACCTATGCATACATCAGATTTCAATCGAAGGTTGTGGGTGGCGTGACACCCCACCTGACATAGTAGATCTGCCCCTGACTGTGAGAGTTATTATGTATTACATAACATTTATTTTAAATATACATAGCGAAATTTTACTTTTCCACATATCATTGGTCTTCACGTTTTTGTCATAAGTCTCAAAATTATCATATTTTATTTAGTTATTTGAAATTAATTTTTATTTTTATCCATGATGGAACAATTTTTTTTTTATAATACTTGTAAGTTTTATTGATTATTTTCTTTTAGGGAGGTAAATTATATAGTATGATAATAATAAATTTTAGAAATAATAATTCTTTTATTATTAGAAAGTTAAGATATTAGATTATTTATACTTATATAATCATGTAAGAAGTTTTATTTTTTATGAGTTTTCTTAATCATGTTCGTAATTATTTCAAACTATTGATGTATTTTTATAATTTTGTGTTATTATATTATTATACTATATTGTAAATTAAAAATTTAAAGATACATAGGGCTTACACCCTATGTCTCGAGGCTTACGCCTCGCCCTATGCTAAGTAAAACATCCCGCATCACACCCCTGCCTTTTAAAACCCTGCTATTCATTTTCATGGATCAAATAATTAGAAGAGATTCAAGTTAGTCAGGATTAAAAAAAAATAGTCTATTAAAAAAGATGATTAGTTATAATATAATATTATATATTAAAAGTAAAATAGGAAAACAAGAAAAGACATAATACATAAAAAAAAATGTCTTTTAATTTGATTTTAATTAGCATTTATGTCCTCCATCTTTTGACATAGACGTTAAAACTTGTATATAATTAAATAATTAGACATACATATTATACGTGACGTTCTACATATATGTTAATTTGTTTCTTACATGACATAATATGTGTATTGTGTCATGTATGATGATTGATGAGTGTGTCTACTTGTTCAACTTTATATAAGTGACAAGTTGTGCACATTTAAAGTTGGAGGGCATATATATCAGTGGAGACCAAGTTAAAATGCACATTTATATTTTATATCAAATAAAAATGTATCTTGTCTTGATATGTGAAGCGACAAATAAAAAATATAAATTATTTTAAAATAATGGACAATTGAAAAAAAATGAGAATATTAATGTATATTCTTTTGACGTTGTCCGGAATCCGCATTGAAGCTCCTACTAAATTTGGATCGCACACTGTAGGACCCATTCGGGGGTTTCTCCATACCTAGGGCTCGAATCCGAAACATTTGATTAAAAGTAAAACTGTCTCACCACAACACCACAACTCATATCGATAGAGAATATTAATATTGCACATCTTTAATTGTCTACATATATTTTGAGATGTTCAATAATACTTGATCAGCATATAAAATCATTGAATAACTTATCATTTACTACTTTGTAATTCCTACATCAAGTCAATAGTCAGTGGCGGATCCAGGATTTTCACGAAGTGGGTTCAAGATATAAAAATATACCTAATATTATTTGTAATTTTTATGAGGCTAACAGCATACATATCTGACTATACTAAACAATGTTAATACATTTGAAAAAAAATACATTGACTTGTGAATGAGACGGTAAATAACAAGATGGACGAAAAACTAGGGTTCAATATAAACTAAGAAAATAAAAGAATATTATGAATGATTTCTCTTCATTCAACATTTAACAAATAAAAACAAAATATTCAACAAAATAATTATAACCTTAATTTCAGAATCGAATACATAGAAATATACCTAATATTATTTGTAATTTTTTGTTGATTTTAGAATGATAAGGGATTTTTTAGTTGAAGAAATAAAAAATAACCAC
>JAJOOH010023337.1:0-13056 GCA_029582605.1 Solanum gracilifrons | reverse complement strand
GTAAGATACTCATTTTAATTATTTTATTTAATTTTGTTTAAATACCAATTTATGAAAACGATTCTTTTAATAAAACTGTTATGCAACCCGGCACCAGCACGAGTAACGGTGGATGCAATGCAATGCATCATTTTCGATTAAAAAATGCTACCGTGTAAATTTTATTATTTTTGTATTAGGTTCACAATAGTTATTATTTCTTTAAAAAATAGTTTAAATAAAAATTGTATCTCAACAAAATTTAATAAAATAATTCAAATGAATATTTAGTTTTTTTAAAAATAATTTAAATCAAAATAGTATTTCAATAAAATTTAATAAAATGATTAAAATGCGTATCTTCTTCTATTTTCTAAAAAAATTGTTTCAAAAAAAATTAAATGAGCATCTAATTATTATTTTTTATTAAAATTAGTTTAAAACAAAAATTGTATTTTAACAAAATTTAATGAAAACATATTTAAATTAGTTGGGTGACTTTCTAAATGAAATATCAATAGTTGAGTGACTTTGTAGGTAAAATATTTATAGTTGAGTGACTTTGAAGTTATAAAAGAAAGTTGAGTGACTCTCTATAAAAAGAATTATTAGTTGAATGACTTTCTGTGAAAAAAATCTATAGTTAAGTGACTTTGCGGTTATAAATGAAAGTTGAGTGACTTTCCGTGAAAAAAATTTATAGTTGAGTGACCATATGAGATATTAACTCATTATCTGTGTTAGCGTTCATCATTTTCTCAATCAAATCATATAATTACTCAATAGCAAATATGATATACTTGTTAGAACCCTAAAATAGTAATCTATTGGACCTTTGAAAACTAATCTTTAACATTGGATATATGTAAAAAGAAAAAAGAAAAAGACGGAATATAAGACATAAAAATTTAAGTTTTCGAATATACAATTAAAAAAAAAAATCCAAAGAAAAATATTTAAAATATTGGTTGGCCCAAACTATATGTTTAGGCAAAGAAAAATTAATTTACACAAATTATTGCTTTTAAAAGTATCTATCACAGCACTGGTGTTTAGTAACACCAACCTTCTCTTGTAACTTACCTTTTAGCAATGGCGGAAATAGTACATGATTTTTTCCCATTGATGAGAGTTTACAAAGATGGTCGAATCGAAAGGCTGATGGGCGAGGGTTTTGTCCCACCTGAATCGGATCCTGAAACTGGAGTACAAATCAAAGACATTGAAATTGATCCAGAAATTAACCTATCAGCAAGACTCTACCTGCCCAAAAATGTCGACACCGTTCAGAAAATTCCCCTTTTCGTCTACTTTCACGGCGGTGGCTTTGTGATCGAATCTGCTTCTTCACCTTCATATCACAAGCATCTTAGCACGGTAGCAGCTGAAGCAAAAGTCGTCATCGTTTCTGTTAACTACAGGTTAGCTCCTGAGTACCCGTTACCCATAGCTTATGAAGATACATGGCTAGCTCTCAAATGGGTCGCTTCACATGCTAATGGTGATGGCCATGAGCCATGGCTAAAAGACCATGCCGATTTCAATCGGGTTTATTTTGGGGGAGATAGCGCCGGTGGTAACATCGCACACCATATAGCAATTCGGGTCGGGTTGGAAAAGTTGGATGGTGTGAAACTTGAAGGGATTTTCCTTGCCTGTCCATTTTTCTGGGGGAAGGATCCGATTGACGGTGAGGGGGAAAACCTGGGTGCCAAGGGTTTCGTTGAGAAGCTATGGTTGTTTGCGAATCCGAATAGCTCGGGATTAGATGACCCGTTGATTAACCCGGAGAAGGATTCGAAATTGTCTAGCTTAGGATGTGATAAAGTACTTGTGTATGTGGCCGGAAAAGATCCGTTGAGATTCAGGGGATTTTACTACAAGGAGGTGTTGGAGAAGAATGGGTGGCCGGGGACGGTGGAGGTTGTGGAAGTTAAAGATGAAGAACATGTGTTTCACCTGTTTGCTACAGAAGCTGAAAATGCAATGGGCATGATGAAAAAATTGGTCTCTTTCCTTAATCAGTCCTAGGACTTCTAATCATGGAAGTGAGTACTTTTTTTATGAATAAAATGGATGTAATTGTTAAAGATTTTCCCCTGTAAGTCTTTTTCTTAATATATTTCTCAATCTTCCGAGAATGCGGTCTACTAATTTTATCGACTATCAACGAAATTTATTATAGAATGATAAGTATTTCTTCATCTTTACTCATGAAGTAAAAGCAGGAGAGTTCATTTTCACTATCATAGTCTAATAATCTGACTCTCCACTTATGAAACATCTTGCTCCACTGCTTCAATTTGTTTATTTCTAAGATAGAGTATTTCTGTGAGTCCCTGAAGAAATGTGGATGGAAAGGTGAAGTGGAACTTAAGGAAACAGAAGGGGAAGAACATGTTTTTCATTTGGTTAAGCCAACTTGTGAGAGAGCTAAGGCCTTGATGAAATGGCTGGCCGATTTCTTTCAACGTTCAAGCTGAATCCTTGATGTATAGAATTTCTGTACTATTTCAGTTGTTTCTCTTTTCTTTTTATTGATCAAATAAATAGCCGTTTGGACTTAAATTTGAAATTATTGATTTGGATAGAGATTGATTTGAAGTTAGAAATTTCCTTTGGACTTAGAATTGTGGCAGGAGATATCATTTTCACTATCCCAGTCATTAACTGGAGTCACTGGGCTCTCCATTTATGGAACATCTTGTATTTGTCTTAAAAAATACATACTTATTTAGTTTAGGACCAAATAACTTGAAAAAATTAGATAATTTTCAACTCATAAGCTTCAAATCCGACTCCACTATACCTCCAAAAGAAATTATTTCTGGACAATAGAACTTGCAGTGGTCATTACGTATGGACTACGCTCACTTGAATTGTTTGTATATATAACTTATAAGGTGATGATATTGGGGAGAATCAACGAGGACAAAAGAAGTCTATGTCCTCTAGAAACATTATTATAGAATGCCGTCCTTATATAACTCCTATATTTTATAAAATATGGAGTAATTCTATTATTTATAGTATACTTTTTTTAAATGTTCGAATTTTATTTTAATAAAAAGATCTAATCAATGTCGAGTGAAAACGAAAGGAGGGATTATCTGTGTTAGCATTCATCATTTGCTCAATCAAATCATATAATTACTCAATAGCAAATATGATATAATTGTTGGAACCCTAAAATAGTAACATATTGGACCTTTGAAAACTAATCTTTAACATTGGATATATGTAATATGAGTAAGACGGAATATAAGAAATAAAAATTTAGATTTTTTGAATATATGTTACAAAATAAAGTATTAGAAATTAAATAACAAAGAAATAGAGAGAAAGAGTAGTAATGTTTTTCTTCCAATCTTTCAGTGCATTAGTTAGTGTCTACATATAAGACGAGTATATATAGAAAGTAAGTATATCTCTAATCCTTCAAAGTCATGAAGGAGATCTCTTAAAGTCATGATTAAATCCCTCAAAGTCTTGCTTAAATTTCTTAGATGTCCATGTACAAAATAAAATCTAGAAGAAGAAAAGAGAGTGTACATAGTTATTCTTAATACGCATTGTTTGCTGCCTCGTTAAAAACCTTACCAAGAAAAAAACTCATTGGCACAAAAATCTTGATTAAGGAAAAAAGAGTGCAACGCGTATTTACTCACCTGATGAAAACATCATTTAATATCTCGAAGACGACGCATTCCAATTTTGTATCTCAATTTCTCAAAGGTTGAAGTTGGCAATGCCTTAGTAAATATATCAGCTAAATTTTCACTTGAGCGAACTTGTTGAACATCTATATCACCCTTCTTTTGAAGATCATGAGTGAAAAAGAATTTTGGTAAAAATGTGTTTTGTTTTAGCTCATTTAATGTATCCCCTTTTTAGTTGAGCTATGCATGCAGCATTATCTTCATACAATATTGTTGGAACATCTCTTTCCAAAGAAAGGTCATATGTTTCTTGAATGTGTTGAGTTATTGATCTCAACCAAACACATTCTTGACTTGCTTCATGAATGGCTATTAACTCTGCATGATTTGAAAAAGTGGCAACCATAGTTTGTTTTGTTGAACGCCATGATATAGTTATACCACCACATGTAAATAAATAGCTTGTTTGCGATCGACCTTTATGGGGATCAGACAAATATCATGCATCTGCATAACCAATCAATTGTGACTTGGATTCATTTGAGTAAAACAATCACATATCAATAGTCCCTCGGAGGTATCTGAATATATGCTTAATCCCATTCCAATGTCTTCGTGTTGGAGAAGAACTAAACCTTGCTAACAAACTTACCGAGAAAGCTATATTTGATCTAGAATTATTAGCAAGATACATTAATGCACCAGTTGCACTAAGATATCAGCACCAACAAGTTCACCTTCATTTTCATGAGGTCGAAATGGATCTTTATTAATATCAAGAGATCTCACAACCATCGAACTACTCAATGGATGTGCTTTATTCATGTAAAATCTCTTTAACATATTCTCAGTATATGTTGATTGATGAACAAATATTCCATTTTCAAAATGTTCAATTTGTAGTCCAAGATAAAATTTTATCTTTTCGAGATCTTTCATTTGAAATTCATTTTTCAGACATTTTAATGCATTTGAAAGCTCCTCAGGAGTTTCAATGATATTCAAATCATTCACATACATATCTATTATGACAAACTCAGATCTAGACCTTTTTATGAAGACACAAGGACAAATTGGATCATTTTTAAATCCTTCTTTTAACAAATATTCACTAAGGCGATTATACCACATTCGCCCTGACTGTTTCAATCTGTATAAGGATTTCTGAAGCTTTATTGAACAAGTTTCTTGAGAATCATAGTATGCTTTAGGCACTTTGAATCCTTTAAGAATTTTCATAAAAATATTGTGGTCCAATGAGCCATATAAATAGGCAGTGACCACGTCCATTAGGTGCATTTCAAGATTTTCATAAATTGCCAAGTTCATTAAATACCTGAAGATAATTGCATCTACAACAGGAGAATATGTTTCTACATAGTCAATGTCAGGCCTTTGAAAAAATTCCTAAGCCACAAGTCGTGCTTTATATCTTACGACTTCACCTTTTTCATTTCATTTTTGCACAAAAATTCATTTGTACCCCACTGACCTGACACCTTAAGGTGTTCAGATTATTGATCCGAAAACTTTACGTTTTTCAAGTGAAGTAAACTGTGCTTGAATTGCGTCCTTCCATTTTGGCCAATCATTTCTCTATCTACATTCATCAACAAATTTTGATTTATAATCCTCATCTTGTTGCATTATTTCAGTAGCAACATTATAAGCAAAAATGCTATCAACCACAACATCATTTCGGTTCCACATTTTTTCAGTCGAGACATAATTTATGAGATCTCTTCATTTTCATTATTTTCAGATATCTCAGCATTTTCTGTTGTCTCATTATTTGTTATGTCTTGAGGGTCTCCTTGAGCACTAGCTTTCATATTATGATCATTTTCTCCTTTTCTTTTTCGAGAATTTTTATCCTTAGAACCAATTGGTCTACCACGTGACGTGGTCTAGACTTATTAGCATTAGCAGTTTGTTCTATCGAAATATCAACTCGAACTGGAGCATTTGTAGCTGGAATATGAGATTTAGTAACCTTGAAAGGTTAGTAAATGCATCTGGAAATTGATTTGCAATATTTTACAAATAAATCATCTTTTTAACCTCTTGTTCACATTGATTTGTTCGAGGATATAAATGAGATAGTGATACTGCATTCCAATCTATCCCATTTTCCAATTGCTTATGTTTCTCCCCTAAAGTTGGGTATTCACATTCATTAAAATGACAATCAGTAAATCTTGTTGTAAATAAATCTCCAGTCATAGATTCCAAATATTTTATAATAAAAGGAGATTCATACCCAACATATTACCAACCTTCTTTGGGGACCCATGTTTATACGTTATGGTGGAGCAATTGGAACATATACCGCACATCCAAAAATTTTAAGATGGGAAATATTTGACTCCTTTCCAAAAGCCAATTGTAATGGGGAGAAATCATGAAAAGTGATTGGCCTTATGCGCACAAGTGTTGCTGGATGCAAAACAACATTCCTCCATAACGAAAGAGGAAGTTTTGTCCTCATTAGTAATGGCCTAGCTATCAACTGAAGACGTTTAATCAATGATTCTGCTAGACCATTTTGAGTATGAAATGAGCAATTGGATGTTCAACTTTTATTCCAATGGACATACAATAATCATTAAAGGATTGAGATGTAAATTCACCAGCATTATCAAGACGAATTGTCTTTATAGTATAATCTGGAAATTGTGCTCTCAACCTTATAATTTTAGCCAATAATTTCGCAAAAGTCATGTTGCGAGTTGATAATAAGCACACATGTGACCATCTTGTAGATGCATCCATCAAGATCATATAATATTTAAATGGTCCACATGAAGGGTGAATTGGTCCACATATATCACCATGTATACGTTCTAGAAATGTAGGAGATTCAATCCAAACCTTAATTGCTAATGGTTTAATAATCAGTTTCCCTTGGGAACAAACAACACAAGATAATTCTTTAAATTGAAGAATTTTCTGATTCTTCAAAGTGTGTCCATGTGAATTTTCAATAATTTTGCGCATCATATTATAATCAGGATGGCCCAACCGGTCATGCCAAATGATGAAATCATTATGATTAATAAACCTTTTATTCACCATGGCATGTGATTCAACCACATCAATATTTGTGTGGTACAACCCAGAAGAAAGTGCAGATAATTTTTCATGCACAAATCTTTTTCCTTTTTTTATTGTAGCAATATAAAGGTATTCAATATTTCCTTCATTAGCAGTCTCAATATGATAGTCATTTTGGCGAATAACCTTGAAACTTAACAAGTTTCTTTGAGACTTACTACAATACAAATCATTACTAATGTCCAATATTGTTCCCCCATGTAGTAATAATGATGCTCTCCCAGATCCCTTAATTATTTTTGTACTACCGGATATTGTATTAACATTGGCCCCTTTCATAATTAAATGAGAAAAATATTTCTTTTCTCTTAATATAGTTTGAGTTGTAGCACTATTCAGAAGGCACATATTTTCATTACTTATCTTGGATCCAATTGAAGACTGAGAAATTTTATTTATCTTCATAAAAAAAAGTACATCATAAGAGATAAGATAACTAGCAATATTGCAAGAAAACTTTAGTCTTTATATTATTTTATTTTAAATTTTAAAATAAAAGTAACATGATAATTAAAAGCACACAAAAATAACAACAAATTGTACATTATAAAATAAAATCAAACATCAGTTACGATCTCCAAAGAAGTCTTTAACCTCCAAATGAGTAATAT
Source organism: Solanum gracilifrons (assembly GCA_029582605.1). Lineage (NCBI taxonomy): Eukaryota > Viridiplantae > Streptophyta > Magnoliopsida > Solanales > Solanaceae > Solanum > Solanum gracilifrons. Next base: position 5,693 of record JAJOOH010023337.1, on the reverse strand, counting down.
CATTGAGGTCAGTAAAATCATCATTCTTCAAAGCCAAATTTGCTTCAATATTATCATTGTACATTTGCGAAGGTCTTTCCTAAACATTATTTTCAAATGTCAAGTGTGATTTCACCTGAGCATTAGAAGAAGATGTACCACCTCTATTTGCCTTTCTTTTAAATGAATTTTGATAAAGCCTGGCAAAATGCTCAGGCGTTCGACATTCATTCTTCCAATGGCCTTTCATGCCACATCGATGGCAGTTGCTTCATAAAGTATTACTTTGAGAACCCATATTGTTCTCTCTTTTATAATGACCACTACCACGGTGATTATTATATCATTTTCTGCCATTGCTACGTCCACACACCTTATTATGGCTTCGATTTTTATTTTGTCTTCTTTCAGACTGGCCATGTGCTTCTACCATATTTACTTTCGGTAAAGAAGCAGTTTCAGTGGGACAGGCTTCATGATTTTTCAACAAAAGGGTATTACGTTGCTCAGCCACAAGAAGGCATGAGATTAAATCATAATACTTTTTAAATTCCCTTTCACGGTATTGTTGTTGTAACACCAAATTTGAGGCATGAAAAGTAGTAAGAGTCGTTTCCAACATATCTTCATCTGTTATATTTTTCCCACATAAATTTAATTGAAAAGTTATTTTATAAACAACAGAATTATATTCACATACAGTTTTAAAATTCTGTAATAGTAAGTGTATCCAATCATAACGAGCCCTTAACAATATTGTTTCCTTAAGGTGGTCATACCTTTCTTTTAAACCAGTCCACAGTTCAAGTGGATCTTTCACTGTCAAGTATTCGATCTTTAATCTTTCATCCAAATGATGACGAAGAAAAATCATAGCCTTCGCTCTGTCCTGACTTGATGCTGCATTACCCTTAATAATGGTGGTACCAAGACCTTTAGCGTCTAGGTGAATTTCAACATCAAGTACCCATGGTAAATATTTTTTGCCAGAAATATCAAGTGCCACGAACTCCAATTTTAACAAATTTGACATGATCAAAACTATTATAAAAATATTCAAATTAGATTAAAATAATAAAATTTTAACCATTGAAAATTAAGAATATCATATGTAGTATTGTTTAATAAGAAATTTTTATTTTCATTAATCAATAAAATTTACTACCATCTTATATTGTTTAGAGAACATAAAAACTAAAAATATTCTAATGTATACTTGTGCTTAAAATATGAAAATAAAATAGTTATATCACCGAAACATACCTTATAAGAGACTTCGTGATGATAACGTGTTATAAAATAAAGTATTAGAAATTAAATAACAAATAAATGGAGAGAAAGAGTAGTAATGTTTTTCTTCCAAACTTTCAATGCATTAATGTCTACATATAAGATGAGTATGTATAGAAACTAAGGGTCCGTTTGGCCGTGCGATATGGAATCATGATATGGTATCATAATATGAAATCATGAGATGAAATTGAAGTTTTGTTTGGACATGCGATATGAAATTTTTGTGTTATATATTTTCTCATACTCATAAGAATCTCATAAGTTATAAAACTATTAAAATAGCCCCAATTGTTTATTCAATCTTACCAAATAAACAAAAATTTATAAAATCGCATAATAAATTATTACAACGCTATTTGTTTCCCATTTAAATAATTGTTTCATCAACCTTTAATTCAATAAAAAAAATTGAACGTAAATTGTAGTGTACTAGTCTTTAATATAATCCTCCCACATAGTACGGACAATTTCTTCATGTTGAACTTGCATTTCTCGATCATGTGATCGAGAAGACGAACCAACATTGTTACTTTGAGCCATTTGTTGGTCAATATCATCTGCAACTATATTTTCATGCTCATAGACCATAAATATTTTATCAGTACTTTGGTATTCTCGCAAATAATTATGTAACACTGCACAATCTATGACAATTTTCACTTGTGTATCATTATCATAATGGTCCATGCCTTGTTTCAGTATTCTAAATCTAGTTTTCCAAGCTTCAAAAGTTCGTTCAATCACATTGCGTAGAAATGAATGCCTGTAATTAAATAGATCTTTGGCATTTTGAGGCTCTATTTCACTTCCTCGGTAATCTTACAAATGATAGTGTAGTCCTTTGTATGGAGCTAAAAATCCTTTTGTGTTTCGGAAATCAGCATCAATAACATAATATTTATCTACCAACAAACATTTTATAAAGAATTACTAAAAGCATATGTGACGTAAATGAGACAGCTTTGTGTAAATAAATAATATTTATTCTAAGGATGTAATTTAAAGTTATCATGTGGCGAAAATGATAATTGTGACGTTGGTTCAACAAGTGCATTCTTAAGTACTTTACTATCATCTGCAGTACATTCCCAACCAGCAGCAACAAAGGTAAATCACATATCAAAATCACAAGCACATAAAACATTTTGTGATGTTCTTTCTTTGCGATTACGATATGCTTGTTGCACCGCTTTAGTAACCTCCCCTTCTATATATGTTCCATCAATCGCACCAAACGGTAGAAGTAATAAATTAAGTGTTGGAGTAAATGAACAGAACAAATTTATTACTCAACAATCGGTTAGTGTGAGTTAAAGTGACTATATGTTGGTGAAAATAATAAATTTTATGTCGGTGAGAATAATAAATTTTAAAAAGTAATGATGTGATTATAAATTTTATTTACATATATGAAATAAATGGTTAGTAGATATAAATGTGAGGTTGTTTTAACAAAATATAAACTCGTGAATCAATTTTTGTATTAAAATATCTCAAATCATGATATTGAATTCCCATAAGATTCCATATCATGGTTTTGGAGAATATGGAATCACATCTCATGAGATGAAATCAGCGTAAAATCGCATGTCCAAACACTGATTCCATCTCACGATACCATATCGTGATATGATATCGCATGGCCAAACGCCTACTAAATATATCTCTAATCCTTCAAAGTCATGAAGGAGATCTCTTAAAGTCATGATTAAATTCCTTAAAATCATACTTAATTCTCTTAAAGTCATGAAGTGTGAATTTGATACATGGCATCCACATTTCATTAATTACAACAATATACAATTATAAAAAATATATATTTAAAAAATTGGTTGGCCCAAACTATATATTTAGGCAAAGAAAAAATATTTTTTACAAATTATTGCTTTTAAAAGTAGCTGTCACAGCACTGGTGTATAGTAGCACCAACCTTCTCTTATAACTTTCCTTTAGCAATGGCGGAAATAGTACATGATTTTTTCCATTGATGAGAGTTTACAAAGATGGTCGAATCGAGAGGCTGATGGGCGAGGTTTTTGTCCCACCTGAATCTGATCCTGAAACTGGAGTACAAATCAAAGACGTTCAAATTGATCCAAAAATTAACCTATCAGCAAGACTTTACCTGCCCAAAAATGTCGACCCGGTTCAGATAATTCCCCTTTTCGACTACTTTCATGGCGATGGCTTTGTAATCGAACCTGTTTTTTAATTATCAAATCAAATCATTTGTGTCGAATTTTTGAATTATAAACCAAATCAAATCAATAAAATTAGGATTTTTCAACCTCGGGATTTTTTGAATTTTTTTGGATTTTCCGAATTATCAGGTTTTTTTGAGGTTTTCCGGTAAAGTATTCTTACAAACATATAATTTATTTATATTTCAAATATTTCTTTAGTCCTACCAAAATATAACTATCTAAGATGTTTTTTAAGAAAACAACACAAAATATGATATGATTAATGACACTAAAATATCCAACAAAAAAATAATAATGAAATCGCGTAAAACAAATATTACAAATTAATAAGTAATAATGACAATGATCATAATTTAAAAGTACTAAATCATGCTAAAATAAGTTTAATAAGTATTAGTTACATGACTAAATATTAAAGGCTTTAAAATTGAATTATGTATTTTAATTGTCTAAACCTATGTGAAACTAAAGAACCAATATTCAATATTATTGTCATTCGTAGTATTGAATTGATTTTCTTTTTGCATTAATATTAATTTGATTTTGATTTAAGCTTTATTATAATTACCAACATATATGAAATAATATATTAAAAGATAAAAACTATGGAAAAGTATGAGAAATATTTTAAAATTATATCAAAGTAAATATTTTTACGTATAAAATAAAATTTTAAAATTATATATATAATGTCAGATTGGTTTGGTCTCGGGTTGAGTTTTTTTAATTGAAACCAAACCAACCCAAATATAGTCGGGTTTTTTTTTCAATACCAAATCACTAATCGAATTTTTTTCTCAATTTAACTCAATTTGCGGTTTGGTTCAATTTTCGGTTTTATTTTGTACACCCCAGTAGCAGCTGAAGCAAAAAACTTCAAGATCATTTAAATCCTTTTAGAAATTATTTTCAAAATTGTCGTGGAGCAATTACAACCTTCTCTAATATTTGAGAGAACTTAAGCATCTGACTTAAAATCTTAAAACATGGTGTAAAAACACATAAGGCTGGTTTGGAATAAGGACACCCTGCTAATTGGATTTGGTGTAATTGAGTGTAATTATAATGTTTGTCCTGTTTGGTTGGACAAGTAATTACTTTGTCAACATGTAATTGGTGTAATTGGCAGGGGTAATTACACTCTACAATTCACAGGCATAGGCTATGAATTGCTGGTAATTACATGGTGTAATTACCAAATTACTTTTAAATTTCTTTTTCTTATTTCTATTTTTATTTTTTTTGTTTCATTTTTTTTACTTCTAATATTTTAAGTTCTTTTTTTATTATTATTCTAAGTTTATTTTTTATTTTTTATTATTATATTTCATTTTCTTCGTGTTCTCAACCTTACTTTACGTGATTCTATGCAATTATTTCGTATTATCTATTTCTTTATGCCATGCTTATTTTCTCATTAGCATAATTTTATTACTATTCTATGTTTTTTAATTAAAATAGAATTTATTGTTAAGTAAGGTTATAGACATACGTTTTCTTTTTAAAATAATCATATTTATGTATGCTATGTTGAAATTTGCTATAAGAGTATTATGTTAAATTTTTTGTTTTGAATTTATAATTTATGTTATATTTTCAGTTTCATTTGTTTTAGTAATACTGAATTATATTGCACGTCATTTTTTAAATTAAACTTGATAGATTATCTTTTTGTCAAATATTTAATAATTTATGACATTTTATTTATATATTAATCTTTTTATCAGACATGCATTTCACAATGCTTGTAGAAACTTCATACTTTTAGTTTTTATAATCAATTCAATTGAAATATATTAATTTGAAAAAATATAAATCAATTATTTTTTCTTAATATTAGTTAAAGATATATGTTTATTAATTAATATATTTTCAAAAAAGAATATATATCTTAAATATTTAATTTAATGTCATTTATAAAGTTTCTTATCTGTCTAGTATAAATTTTAAATAATTAATTTTTATTTTTAAAATTTAATATAATTTGCTCTTATAATGGGAAAATTGTATATAATAGCAAACTATTAATTCAAATTAAATGCTATAAATATAGTTTGATTTAATTGTACCTCATAACAAACTGTTGCTATTTCACCTATCTCCTGGTGAATCTCGCTCGCCACTCTCGTTCTCTCCCTCGCCTCTCTCATTTTTTATACAAACGCAAGTGTATAAAGTGCGTTTGTGTTTGTATAAAGCGAGAGAAAATTGTATATA
>JAJOOH010023336.1:0-10080 GCA_029582605.1 Solanum gracilifrons | reverse complement strand
GAAATCCGTCTGTGACCCGCCCTTTGGACCAATCACAGCCTTCTAAACTCGGTGGATAATGGGCCCGCCCCTCTACCCTTCTCCACTTAAATACCGGGCTTCGCTTTGTTGGACTATACTTGATATGTTAATGTTGTTGTTATCATGCTTGCTTACTTTACCTTTAGCTCCATGCAGGGTAACTTTCTGTTTTATTATCAGTATTGAAGGGTTGTTACTTGTTAGCTCGACAAAAATAGTACGATAACCTTAGAGTATGTGTAACAAACTAATTGACAGAAACAAAAATTGGGACACAATTTTCTGATTTTCTATTAATTTGAGAAACACCATCTTCAATGAAGGAAAAATAACCAATCCAACTAATGAAATTGTAACAAATAGAAGGTAAGAAAGGGAATTAGAGATTTGAACTATGAAATTGGGGAAGTAGCTGATAAGTATAGGAAAGTAGCAAGAGAAATATCTAGAAAGAGGTCAGTGGTAGAATACACGTGGAGGAAGCTGAAGTTAGTAGAGGCACGTGTAAGTCACATGGAGGCATGCATCAAACGGTTCATAATCTAGCACAACTGGCGTGATCAACTGTCCTAGTTAACCTAGCGGTTAATGGAATCTGATATAACAGATATCAGCTGGAGCGAGGGAACCTAACCAATTATTACTAAATTATTCTCTCTTCTCTCCTTATTCTCTTCTCTCTTCCCTTCTTCCTCATTTCTTCTTCTCTAAATCTGTAGGTAACTGCCATGGATGAGCTGTTCTAAGCTTCCACCATAACAATCTCAAAAATAACACAAATAAACCAAGTCCAATTATAGCAATCCTAACTTAAGCAAAAACATCAAAAGAACCCTAGGGGGAGCACCCCCATCTAAGAATGGTACTGTGTCCTCACAGTACAAAATGAAAACATAAAGAGAATATGGGACTCCCTGGACTGCATCACTCGCTGTCATCACTCTCGGTCGCCTCACTGTCATCAACATCATCATCCTCAGACCACTGTGCCGGAACATCATTACTCTCATCCAGTCTCGATGAGGAAAGTGGATCATTAGCTTTAAGGACCTTTCAAAACCCTTTCACCCCTTCCACACCCGGTTGAAAATTTTATCTCTTTTGTTCTCTCTTCTTCAACTTTTTGTGGGAGCGACTCAACTCACCATGTGATTTAGCAAGATCAGTGTACGCCTTCTCCAACCTCAATAGATGAGCTTTTTGCTTCCTTTGATCCTCCAAGAAAACGTCAAACTCCTGTTGTGGGACAAAGAATTAGGTCCCGCAGATGTCTAACCTGGCCCTTGAGGCAGCTTGGTCGCCAACTCTCGGACTAACCTCAACTCTTCGGCCAATGACTCAAATGGTCCCACCGCCGATGGTCTAGAAGAGCCAGCCTCAATACTCAACGCCTTCCCTGAATCATGTTGGTAGGGTACCAGTTCCTAAGAAACCTAAAGCAAATGATCCCAATAAAAGGGAAATGACCTATGAAGAAAAACAGAGACTCAGCACACATCTTCAGAGTTTACCTTTAAAAAGCTTGATGCTGTTGTTCAGATTATTAAGAAGAGGAACTCAACATTTTATCAACATGATGATGAGATTGAATTAGACATAGACAGTGTTGATGCGGAAAGCTTCTGGGAGCTTGAAAGGTTTGTGACCAATTACAAAAAGAACTTAAGCAAGCAGAAGAGAAAGGCTGAACTTGCTCTGCAAGCCAGAGGAACTGCACGGACTGCCTCAGTTATGAATTCTGCTCCTATGGTTGCTGGTGCACTAAACGGTAATACTGGTAAAAATAACACTAGTGCTCGCTACAAATGCAGAAGCGGGAAGACAGATGGATAATGCAAGGAGGTCTCGTAGTTCAAGCAGTCCCAGCAGCGATTCGGGTTCATCCTCAAGTGATTCCGATTGCGATAGTTCCTCTGGATCCGGATTAGAAGGGCCATTGATGCGAAAGGCCACTTAGCGCAGGAATTCTTCATGGATGTCTTTTAACTGTGTACTCATCTGAAGGTTCCAAGATGAAGGTCCCCTTCTGGTTGAAGGATGGCTGCAATCAAGAACTTCAAGATTTATCATCGAAGTGCCTTGTCTCGATGATTTTGGAAGAGTTAGACATCTCATTCTTAACATTATTTGTGATGTTATCTCTATAAAAGTGTTATTGGTTATGGTAGTCATGTGAGAGATGTAGCACCTGTAAATTGCTTAACCAGTTTTGCTTATACATGTGCTGGGATTTTCATTCATATCGTTGCACACAGTTAGAGCAGCTAGGTTTGCTTGTGCGATGTCCTGCAGCTGGACCTGGTTGTAGTTGTAGAAACAAAATTTGATGGTACGATTGCATATTGTAAAAAACATCAGGGATCTTAAGTGGAAATGATAATGGGGGTGTCTACATATTTTCCCATTCATCTTCTGGGCATCCTTTTGCAAAGAATTTATATGTATCAACCAGGATTGATTCGGTTGAATGTCAGTTAAGCTCTCATGTCCATCCTCTTGTATGTCTGAAAATGCTCTAGTACTTGACCTCAAATCATCGTCTACTCTGTAGTGATGGCAGCGAGCCTTCTCTATTTAGTATGACAAATAGCTATAGAAGTATAATGTTACTTAAGAGCTTAGTCTGTGCAGTTGGTTCTTGTCACTGGCTCTCATACACTCCTTTCTCCGTTATTATTTTATTTGGATTTCTTTAGGACTGTTTTCCTCCAGTGTTTGCCCGTGCTTCACAAGAAATAACCTAATTTCAGTGGGTTTGTTTTGTCAACTAACAATACTTCCTTTTGCAGGTTAAAGGGCTTTCAAGCAAAGAATTTGTTGTATGTAATGAGTTGGTACTTGCACTGCCCAATAGGATAACTGCAATTTCAGATGGTCCAGCAGCTACACCCAAACAATCTGGTGGATGGGGAGGTTCAGGTTCTCGTGCAGAAATTAAATTTGATTTAGGTTATAAAGTTGCATTCGTTCCAAAGGCTTTTCCCCTCCACGCTAATCATTTATCTGCTTCAATGTTATACAATTCCTTTATCGTGATGATATGTTTATCATTTCTTTCTATATTTGGAATGGATACAAAATGGACAATTTGATGATGATTACTTTCAACAAACTGAAGAATCAAGTCAATTCCAACAAGAATATGAATTTTGCTAAATGTAACATGCATGTATTTTTTTGGAATATTTCATTAAGGTCTTGTTCATGATTCATAGGAAGTTTTTTGCCTTTTATTACATCTTATTGCTGACTTGTTGGTTCCTAAATACCGATGTATGGTTTTGTTTCGACTTCTCATAGGATCAAGGTTTGGAGGTCATATCAGAAAGTTTTGATACTTCGAAAAACATGGTCAGTGATATGAATGAGGTCTGGGATTTTTTTTGTGTGGTCTGTTTTGCTCCTTCTATAATGTGGATATTAATGATTATCCAATCTATGAAGGAGTTGGATAGGCAAGTCCTCTGATGGATGAGACTGAGTCTAAGGTCATAAAATCTTATTGTAATTACTTAGTCAGTTTAAAAAAAAGAGTTCAAAACTTGTGCTAATTTGCTTTAATTTGTGGACAGATCGACAAGGCTACATCTGACCTTAAGAATACGAAAGTTAGGCTTTAGGGCACGATTAACCAGGTAAATTGAGCTTCCACTATCTTATGTCATTCTTCGTAAGTTGAGGCAGTTTGCAGGATAGTACTTCTATCTTTTGATGTTACCAGATTTAACAAGTCTTTTCCTTTTTCAACTGAGATCTAGCTGAAACTTCTGGCATCATTTTGTTGTGCATAATTCTTGGAGGTGCGGCCTATTTGTATTAGTAAGTTCTCATTCTAACAATCTGTTAGAACCCAATGATTTATCCCATCCTGTTACTTTTAAGGATATTCAATTATTATATCCACGAATAGTACTATACCACAAATGTGAGGAATTGGTCAAGGAGCTAAGACATTATAATTATATTATATCCACGAATAGCACTAGTTGAGATATCTTTTGTCACGACCCAAGGTACCCCTAGGCGTAACATGGCGTATAGGACCCCGAAAGGCCCCATACAAGCTACTTAGCATTCATAACATATGACATAGAATGAGGAGAGGTAAAGAACAACATTTCAAGTTCAAGATTTTATAAAAGTAAAGCGGAAGTCTAAACACTTATTTCATTAGATCATCTCCAACCTACCTCTATTTTACCCTCCATTCTCTACATTTAGAGAGCAAAATAGAGAATGAGCTCTCCCAACCATTCTCTAAATGACTTTCTATTCTCCATTTATGGAGAGGTGAATAGTAGTTCTCCAAATTGGGAGAACTACTATTCAACTCTCTATTTCACTTTTTCATTATTTTATTATTATTTCTATTATTTTGTAATTAACATATTATTTTGTAATTAATTATTTGTATAATATTAGTAATTCAATTTAAATGTAATATAACATTTTAAAAAATATATTATTTAATATATACTACTTTCATCCCGATTTAGTAATGTTTCAATTATTTAAAATTTTCGTCACTTTAATATAGTTTGATATCATCATTAATTTTCACTATGAAGAATGCACAAAATTAAAATGATAAGATGAAAATTTTAATTTAAAAATACAATACATAACATAATAATTTAAATACAAGATAACAATACATAACATAATAATTTAATTACAAGATCAATGCATAACATAATAATTTTATCACAACAATAATTTAGTAATCCGGTAGGTTGTTTTCAGATTTAAGAATGTTCGGAAAAAATTAGTGTATGATCCCATAATTAGTGTAGTTGTGAATGCGGTTGTGCTTGTTGATTTCTTTTTTCAATTATTCGTAGTTGTTCTTGTTGCATGAAATTCTCGGATTTGAACAATCTTTAGCTAGACATAAAATAATTAAGGGTAAAAATGTTCATTTTGAACTTCGTAATGCATTAATAGAACATTTATGAGAGCAATATAATAATCTTAAAAGTAGAGTATTTATGTAATTATATTTCATTAATAATTTCACTTTTATTTGAATTGTCCATTAATTTTTATATTATATAATGTTCGCTTGCAATTTATGTTTTTTAGAATTTGAGGAAAAAAATATAATTTTATATGAAGTAAAAATTTGAAAGGGTAAATTTTTATTTTTAAATGAAAATTATATAAAGTGATTATTTGAAAAAAAGAAATAAAGGATGTATATTATGAAATAAGAAAATAAGAATGAAATATAAATAATAATATAATACTGAGAAGAGAAAAAAAGATTCTTTTTAGAGAGTAAAATAGAGAATTGGGTTGGAGTTGGTTGTCTCATATAATAGAGAACTCTACATTTGGAGAGTAAAATAGTGGTTAGGGTTGGAGATGCCCTTAGCCATCTAGTACATAAGAATGAAATTGGGCCTAGCCCATACATCATGTCCAAAACTGAAAGTAAGAAAGAAAATTGACCGTGGACTCTTCCACCTTCCTTGAACCCTTCCTTAGACCCTTGCCATAGAGTATTTTTCACAAGGCTTGGGTTCAAGGATGGGTTCACTGACCGTGGACTCTTCCACCATCCTTTAACCCTTCCTTAGACCTTTGCCTTAGAATATTTTTCACAAGGCTTGGGTTCAAGGATGGGTTCACTGACCATGGACTCTTCTACCGTCCTTGAACCCTTGCCTTAAAATATTTTACACAAGGCTTGGGTTCAAGGATGGGTTCACAGAACATGGACTCTTCCATCTTCCTTGAACCCTTCCTTAGACCCTTGCCTTAGAATATTTTTCACAAGGCTTGGTTTCAAGGATGGGTTCACTGACCGTGGACTCTTCCACCGTCCTTCAACCTTTCCTTAGACCTTTCTACTGTTCTAAATCCTTTCTTACAATTTTTTTTTTCTTTTTTTTTTTTGGAGGTGTTACACCTTTCATTGCACCACATCACTTGATGTGGTGCAATGCATTATGCATTGGAAATTTTGCTTAATTGTATTATGTTTTATTCTTTGCACCATTGAGACAGCCAACATGAATGCAATCACATAAATGCACATATCTGAGGAAAATCAACTCCAAGCCAAAACATCATCTCATAAGGTCTATATGCAACTCATACTCAAATGCACATAAACATGAGAAGTCAATCAACTAACTTATTATTTTTCTTTTTCCCCCAAAATTTAAGCTTTTTCATGAACATGCACAAATGAGGAAATCGTGGGAATATCTAAGACACGTGACACCAAAGGATTAAACCATGAGGGACTAAATACCTCAAGCTAGAGTAGGGACGGGGGGAAAGAGATGAGGATATCGGGATATCATATCGGCCTCGGCCTCCTAAGTAGTACCCTCAACTAACTGATTCCTACAAAGAACTCTCACTAAAGCAATTTCTTTATTTCTCAACTTTTTAACTTGCTGGTCTAAAATCTCAACCGGAATTTCCTCATATGAAAGATTCTCCTTATCATCCAAACCTTCTAAGCGGACAATAGATGTCGGATCTCCAACACACTTCTTCAACAAGGAGACAATGTACCAATGCCATCTCACTAGGCAATTCAAGTTTATAAGCGACTTTGCCAATTCATCTCAAAATCTGATATGGGCCCACATAAAGGGGACTAAGCTTCCATTTCTTCCCAAATTCATTACACCCTTTATGGGTGAAATTTTCAAGTAGACCCAATCATTTACCTCAAACTCAAGATCTTTTCTTCTCACATCGGGATAGGACTTTCGTCGACTTTGAGTTGTTTTCAACCTTTCTCTAATAAGTCGAACTTTCTCCATAGCCTCATGTACCAACTCGGGACCTATAAGGGTAACTTAACCCACCTCAAACCAACCTATTGGAGCTCTGCACCTACCATATAGGGCCTCAAATGGAGCCATACCAATGCTTGAGTGATAGTTATTGTTGTACGCAAACTCCATCAAAGGTAAGTGTTCATCCCAATTACCCTTGAAGTTAATTACACATGCTCTCAACATATCTTCCAAGGTTTGGATAGTACGCTCCGCTTGCCCATCGGTTTGTGGGTGAAAGGTCGTACTAAGATTAACACGAGTACCAAAACCCTTTTTGAAAGATTTCCAAAACTGAGAAGTGAATTGGGTACCACGATCAGAGATAATGGATAAGGGGACTCCATGCAACCTTACCATTTCCTTCAAATATAACTTGACATTGTCCTCCGCCGAAAAAGAAACCTTGACGGGGATAAAATGAGCTGATTTCGTCATCTGATCAACAATAACCCAAATTGAGTCATGTTATCGCCGGGTGTGAGGCAAACCAACAATGAAGTTCATGTTCAAATCTTTCCACTTCCAAGTAGGGATACTAATATCTTGAGATAAACCTCCCGGCTAGTGATGCTCAACTTTCACTTGTTGACAATTGGGACACTTAGCCACAAATTCCGCAATATCTTTCTTCATCCCATTCCACCATATCTCCCGCAAGTCACGGTACATCTTGGTGGCACCCGGGTGTATGGAATATCAAGAATTATGGGATTCTGACAAGATCTGTTCTCTCAAGTCGTTTACATTAGGAAGACACAAACGACCTTGATATCTAAGTATACAATCTCCCCCTTGGGATAAAGAGTCTACAGACTTTTTAAGCACCGCTTCCTTCAATTCAACCAAAGTTGGATCTAGACCTTGTTTGACTTTCACATCGGTCACAAAAGACGATTCTGAACCATAACACCACCCTTTTTAGAGTCAACTAACTGAACACCCAATCGGGCCAATCTATGAACATCTCGAACTAACTCTTTCTTATTATCTTCAATGTAAGCAACACTACCCATCGATAATTGACTAAGAGCATCCGCCACCAAATCGCCTTACAGGGGTGATAGAGAACACTAATGTCAGTTTTTCAATAATTCAAGTCATATCCTTTGGCGAAGATTTTGATCTTTCTAGTTAAACATATATGTCAAACTCTTGTGGTCGGTAAAGATATGCACATGAACACCATATAAATAATGCCTCCAAATCTTAAAAGGAGAAAACAACCGCCGCTAGTTCAAGGTCATGTGCCGGATAATTCTTTTCATGAATCTTAAGTTGTCTTGAAGCATATGCAATGACTTTCCCATTTTGCATAAGGACACATCCCAACCCAATTCTCGAGGCATCTCAATAAACGACAAAAGCACTGGTCCCTTCTGGTAAAGTCAACACCGGAGCGGAAGTAAATCTATCTTTCAATTGGTCCTTCAATTCTTTAAGATCTGCCAGAGCCATTCGGTACGGAGGAATAGAAATATGTTGCATATCTGGGAGAAGGTCAATACCGAAGTCTATTTCCCTTTCGGGAGGAATATCGGGTTGATCATCTGGGAACACTTTCGGAAACTCGTTAACAAAGGGGTCCAACTCAAGAGTAGGGGTTTAAGAATCTACATCGCTCACCCTAACTAGATGGTAAAAGCAACCCTTAGGAATCCTCTTTCTAGCTTTAAGACAAGAAACAAATTGAGGCATAGAATTTCCCCCTTTCCATTCTAGGACAGGCTCATTCGGGAACTGAAAATTGACTACACGAGTTCTACAATCAACAAAAGCATAACATGAGTGCAGCCAAATCATACCAAGGATGACATCAAAATCTAGAATATCTAGCTCTACCAAGTCAACAAAAGTAACTCTATGAGACAAGGAGACAGGACACTTTCTATAGACCCTCTTAGCCACAGTAGAATCACCAACAGGAGTAGAAACAGAAAAGGGTATCAAACCTCATCGCCACATATGGTGTCACAAAAGACAAGGTAGCACCGGGGTCAAGTAAAGCATAAACATCAAGTTGGAAGACTTTCAACATATCGATAACCATATCGGGAGAACCCTATTGTTCACCATGAGTATGAAGTGCATAAAATTAGTTTTGCTTGGGAGCAATGGAACCCGAACCACTGGAGGAGCTTGCTTGCCCTCTCTTCCTTTAGCCGTAAGCATTGGGCAATCCGTCATCTTATGACCACTTTTACCACAATCGGAGCAAGCATCCGTGTCAGCTAGGCACATACACTCATGCTTCTTCGCACACCTAGCACAAGTAGACATAGGCAATGATGATCCACTACCATTCCCTCCTTGAGGCTTAGGGTTAGACACCCTATTTTTGTTGAACTTATAAGGAGCATGGGAGGAACATTGGCCGAAAAATCTTTGTCGAAACTTGGGACGACCATGTCCATCAGACCTTGCATGAGAGAAATTACTATCACTGGTTTTAGCCCTCTTTGCCTCCCTAGACCTTTCCTTAAGTTTCTCCTCTTCGATCTGTTGAGCTTGTACCATGAGACGAGAGATGTCCATGTCATTGATGAGCATGGCAGTTCGACATTCTTTAAAAACGAACTTACTCATCCTTGCCCTAGGATCGACAATCATAGTGGGAGCATATCCAGATAGTTGTGTGAACTTCAAAGTATAATCTTTCACACTAATATTTCCTTCTCGAAGGTTGATGAATTCAGGCACCTTTGCCTGCCTCATTTCAAGGTGAAAGAACCTATCAAGGAAAGCAACCTTAAACTTTTCCCAATCAAGAGGACCCACATCAATTGTCGTCTCTTCCTTCCATTGGTTGAACCAGTGTTCTTAAAGGCGAGCGCCTCTCGCCTTTGGCGACAAGGCGAGGCGAGGCGAGGGGTTTGCGCCTACTTCAGGCAAGGCGTGGCGAGATCAAAAAGGCGAGCCAAGGCGAGGGGTGACGTGGAATTGGCGATGCAATAGGCGTCGCCTTTTTCTTCTTTTTTTTAAAAGTCTGAATTTTAATAATTAAAAAGCCAAATAATCAAATTAGGGTTTTTTTTGGGTATTTTTTCAAACTTATGTCGCGACTGCTGCTCCTCATTTCGCGACCGGAGACTTGAAATCAATCCCTCGACTGGAATTAGAGTTCACGACTGCTGCTGCTGCAATTAGAAACTTGAAGTCGACTGTCGCGACTGCTGCTGCTACGAGTTCGCGTCTGCTGCTGCTGCTCAGCTTGAAAAAGTACAGAGAAGAAGAAGAGGAGGAGTTTTTTCATGAAAAGTAC
>JAJOOH010023334.1:0-14460 GCA_029582605.1 Solanum gracilifrons | reverse complement strand
ATTTTTCTTATTTGCAATTTAAGCACTATATTAATTCATATCTCTTATTTTTTCTTCTTCGAATTTTCAACCTTAGCACAAGATAAATGAGAAATTGAGATAGCAATAATTATAAAATGATAATATATGTCACTAACGTAAACATAGAAGGCATTAAAGCATAATACATTTTATTAATTATAAAATTATTACATTTTAAATTATCCGCGCAACGCGTGGGCACGTATACTAGTATATATATATATATATATATATACATTAATGGATTACATATTGCATATTGCTGACACATGTTAATATTTGTTTTTAATTCAATAGTATTTTAAATGTAAAAAATAGTGAATAACTAAGAAGATGACATGTGTATATTTAAAACTAACTTGAATTTTTTTTACGGAATGTTATATATATATAATTAATTGTTAATTGATTTTTAAAAGCAAAAAATGTGAGATTAATTGTGGCGCTGACACCTAAGCATTATCACCTCTCCTATTATATATATTTAGATCATTTAATAGCAAACATTTTTTTTATAAAACAACAAATAATACTAATAAAGAAAAATATATGTGTGATGAAACTTTGATCTAGTTCATGTTTAACAATTTTGTGTTGTCATTATCATCAGAGAACTATGAAGATGTTTGTCCTTTTTTTTTATAAAAGTTTATTTTGAAATCATAAAGAACTTTCTATATCCTTTCATAGTTATTATAATTTTCAATGAAGCACCATCAACATTTGTGTTATAATGTGATTCATTAATTTTAATGAGTCTTTATTTGTGTATGATGTGATTCATATACGTTCGAGGATATGAAAGTAATCACATAATTTTTATTGGTTCAACAATATGATTCTTAATTTATTTCCTCTCAAATATATTTACTCGATAACGTCATCATATAACTCGAACATTTATTATAATTCTAAATAAGTTATTTAGTCCAATACAACCAACAAGAATATAATGCGAAATATAAGGTGACATTTTTCTTATTCTAATACAACCACAGGAGTACAATGTAATTCAAAAAATATTTTTTTTTACTACTGCTGTTACAATTTTTATTGTTTTTTGTAAAACATAATTTGAAAACATTTTTTTTATAGATTGCATGAGATCACTTACTGTTTTTTTTGTTGAAATTTATAGTCTTTTTTCATAATTGACTATGAAATCATCATTAATGTCATTAATTATTTTCAATAAATTGGAAACATAATGGAAGGATATAGAGATCCCAAGAATGTATCAATTTTCAAGCTAAAAGGATAAAATTGTCCAAAATGAAACTAGTTTATAGTGTGGACATGTCCTTTTACTATTCTGCCCAAATTATGACCAAACTTTTCTGGCCAAAAGGATTTTTTTCTAAATTAATTTTCTATTGACTTGTAGTCATTTTCATCACCCCAGATCAGAGACAAAATATTTAATGTTTTACTATTTCCAAATTTAGTATATAAAATATATTTTATACATAAATTTATTCAATTCAACACTTTATTTTGTGGCCTTTCAATACAAAAATGCTCTTGGCCGACAATAATTTTTTTTTGGAAAAATTTGTTGACTCAAGTTAATGACTATATATATTTCACAATATTTTACTTTTAAGTACGAAAAAAGAAAGTTAGGTGCAAAATTAATATTACGAAAGTAGGGTAGTTGAGCAGGTGCATAAATATGTCAACAAAGTAAAAATATATTATTTCATTAAGCTCCAAGACTATTTTATTTCTAGGCTCCTTCTGGGTAAATTAATTGTATAGTACATGAGTAGGAAAAGGACGATAAAAGACATTTTAGTTATTTTATCAAAATCCATGAACTACTTGGTCAATATTTAACACTTACATGTAACTTGCCTTCTTTTTTAGAAACAAATAGGGAACTTTATTCACGTAAATTCAATAATTTTTTCGTTAAATTAAGTTTCACATGATTTGTTGGTAAACACACTTTTTAGAAGTTTATTTAAAAATTAATAGTGAATCATTCATATCAATTTCATTTTATGATTGTTAAAGTCTACTTATTTTTCTGGTGTATACTTTTTTTTTTTTTTACCCTCCCTATTTAACACTTACATGTAACTTGCCTTCTTTTTTAGAAACAAATATGGAACTTTTTTTTTTTTTTTAATTAATTTTGAGCTCGGGGCTCATTTTATTTTATCAGCAATAGTACAACTAGAATTAAAAATGCCAAAAGCCCAAATGTGTAACTTGTCAGCCCCACAATTACGCCTCTTTCTAAAAAAAAACCTACCAAATAGTACACTTTCCCACTTCCAAATTCATAATCCACCCCTTCAATATTCTTGCCCTTTTGGATCCTTCAGCTCCTTCTTCTCTTCTTGTAGATAATCGGTGTTCACTTCCTGATTGTTGTGTCATTTACGTCGTCAGCGGCTTTGAAAGGTGTGTCATTTCCTTCCCCCATGTCTTGCGTAACAACATTTGATTATTGTTCTTGTTTTCCAGGTATTTGATTTCAGCTGGACTGTAAGATGAGTTATGTCAAATGTATCCATGTCAAGCTTGCAGGTAATTTCTTCTCCTATTTTGATCTCTTTACTCCAAATCTTTTTTTCAAAAAGGTACTCATCTTTTTCTTCAGTAGTATGTACAGTGGGTGTGCATCAGGTTGCTCTGAATCGGACTCTCTCGTAGCTTCGCATCAGTGGTTGATGTGTGGATTCTCATCTGACCATGTAGCCCTCGACTTTTGCTGCTAACCTTCTGTTTGTAAGCTTACATAGCCTATGCTAGCTTTTCCTTTCTCGCAGTTATTAAGCTCAAATAGCTCGAACTTAATATGTAAATTGAATGTCTATGAGACTCTAGACTATGTTGATCTTTGTGACTGTTGTTCCTGCTGGTTGGTATTTGCTTTAATCTTTCTTGTTTTAATGCGCAAACTTTTGATTTGTAGCTTATCAATGTTTAGGATTTTCTTGCTAGTCTCTGATAGCTGATTAAAGTGATTGTACTCTTGCTTCTCTATGTGACTAAAGGCAGTGTTAGCTAGAGCATCAGCTAGGTGATTGCCTTCTCTGTAGACATGCTTCACATTTACCCCATCTTGTTCTATTATGTTAATGGCTTCCTCCATAGTATCTATCAATTCCCAAGGGATTTTCCACTCCCTAATTAGATAGTTTTTAATCCCCACGGAATCTGTTTCCAGAATTAATTTTCTGTACTGATTTTGCCTGCAATACTTCAATCCCATCAAGACTGCTACTGCCTCTGCCATGTTATTCGAGGCAAATCCTATTTGTTGAGCCTCTGCAAATATCAAATCCCCGTTATAATCCCTAATACATAATGCATATGCACTGTCTCCTGGATTGCCTCTAGAAGCCCCATCTGTATTACACTTAAACCAATTTCTCTCTGGTTTGTGCCAACTAACAGCCTGATAGAATATCTTAGGCTTGTAATGATAGAAGTAGCTGACTATTCCTTCCCAATGTACTGGATTTTGAGTCCAAGGATAGGTATGTCTAATATACTGATTGATAGTGTGTTGACACTGTTGTATCAGTTTGCTTAGGCTTACCTCCTTTCCATATCTTCTGGCATTCCTCCGTTTCCAAAGTTCCCACATTAACACTGCTGGAACAATCTTGAAGATTCTTTGTATCTTAGTAGGTCCAGTTGCTTTCCACCAGCTAGTAATCATCTGTTGTAAATGTACTCCATTGAGATTAATACCTGCACAGGAAGCAAACTTCTCCCACAACTTTTTTGCAATGGGAGATGTTAGAAATAAATGCTCCATTAAACAAATATGGAACTTTATTCACGCAAATTCAATAATTTTTTTTGTTAAATTAAGTTTCACATGATTTGTTGATAAACACACTTTTTAGAAGTTTATTTAAAAATTAATAGTGAATCATTCATATCAATTTCATATTATGATTGTTAAAGTCTACTTATTTTTTTTGTGTATACTTTTTTTTTTCGAACTCGCAACCTTCGGGTTGGAAGTGAGGGGTGCTTACCATTCGAGCAACTTCCTCTCGTCTTTGAAGGTACGGATAAAATCTAAAGGTAGCAAACTAAACTATAAACGAGCAAGGAAACTTATAAATTGAACCTTACATTATCACAGCGCCATCTATCCATACATTTTGTATCACTAAAATAAATCACCATACATGGTTTATTTGGTCATCATTATTTATGAGCTAATTTAGAAATTAAGTATATGCCATCCACATCAATTGAATAATCCCTACGTTGGCATTTCAATATAACTTGTCCTGTTGAACTATATAATTTAAAATAAAATAAACTATGTGCTATTTTTAATTGTCAAAGTAATTTGTTGAAATTCAAAATTTAAGTAACAAGGGAATGATATTTTACTTTCGATACTTCCTTTGTCCTTAATTACTTGTCCACTTTTGAATTAACACATTTATTAAGAAAACACGATTAATATAGTCACGAGTTTACCATTTTACTCATATTAATTATGAAGTGGATGAATTAAAAACTTAAGAATTTCAAGAAGTTTTATATTTTTCAAAGTAATTAATTGAGGATATAATATATAAAAAATATTGTCATTTCTTGATTTGTCAAAATGGATAAATAATTACTAGAAAAGGAAAATTAGACAAGTAATTAGAGACATGAAATATTTAGTATCAGAAAAAAGATTTTTGAATAAGATGCCCATCTAATATGGGACGAAGGGAGTATTATAGTGTTATATATTCCCAGATATTTTACTTTCAGGGCAAATAAAAAGTTAGGTCAAAAAATTAATTTTTTCAAGTTGTCCACCATTAATAATTTATTACTACATATACAGCTCAAATTTGACTATATATGCAATATTAATATTGTGGGGACGCGGAAACTTATGTGACCCACTAACATGACTAAAGAATTTGGCCAAAATTAATTGCTTTGATTGTAAATGAAGTATTAGTTGATCTGGTCAGCCTATGGTGTGTCCGAGATTTAAATTATGTAAATAATACTGCTTTGTAAATGTTCCTTGATAGTTGATAAAATAATTATTGTATCAATTTTCCTCATCTTTTCGTTAGTTTTAAATTTTCAACTTCTCATATATTGATTTAATCTTTTAAAAATTATATTTGCGTTAATTCAATATTCGAAAACAAAAAATAGTAAATTTAAAGATGTGTTTTTTTACGATTGCGCGAACTGATTCACTAGTGACTAATATGAACGGAAGAATTGAATAGCACATTATAGCTCCAAGATGACTTAGAATTAAGTAGTCAACCGAATATTAAAGCTTCCCTTTTCACTTCATTTCTTTTTGTTTTTTCTCCTGGTGTTTGGAACCCGCATTGGAGCTCTGATTAAATTTGGATTGTGCAAGGTAGGGTCTATTCGAGGGTGACGCGTCCAACAAAATTTTCTCTATACCCAGGACTCAAACCCGAGACCTCTGGTTAAGGGTGAAGCAGTTCCACTACTACACCAAAACCCACATGTTGATCTCTTTTCACTTCATTTCAAAGTCTAGTTATATTGTTCATTTCTTGATAGATAATTATAATACAACTATTATATTCCCAGATATTTTACTTTCAGGGCAAATAGAAAGTTAGGTGCAAAATTTAATTTTCAAGCTGTCCACCATCAATAATTTATTGCTACATACAGTTCATGCCTATGTCTAGAATTCATTCATAATAATTATAGTTTATGCCTGTCTAGAATTCATTCATAATGTATTTCCCTTATTTTATATATATAATCCTTTTGTCCCTAATTACTTGTCCACTTTTCTTTTTTTAGATGTCCCTAATTATTTGTCCATTTTGACAAATCAATAAAGGATAAAAAAATTTTTTACCTATTGTAGCCCCAATTAATTACTTTGAAAAATGTATAACTTTTTAAAAACCTTAAGCTTTTAATTCATCCACTTCATAATTAATAGGAGTAAAATGATAGACTCACTATGTCAATAATTGTTTTCTTAATAAGTGTATCAATTTAAAAGTTAACAAGTAATTAGGGACAGAGGGAGTATTAAACAAAAATGAATTATTTTGCTTGTCTAGTTTGATATGTCAAAATAGTTTTGTCAATTTTCCTTATACTCCCTCCGTCCCATTTTATATGTCACATTTTTACTTTGCACTTGCATTAAAAAATGATGTAATTTTACCCTTCTACCCTTATTTAATTTTTTTGGAACTAGTTTTCAATCAATGAATAGGAATTAATTTATTTTGATTAATTAATTTAACCAATGAACATTCCCACCAAACCACTCTCCTTTAAATGCACTTTGCCAATATTTATTAGTCTAATAGTTAACAGGGTAAAACGGTAAAAACTTACTTATATTCAATATTTATATCAAGTCACTAAATAATAAATAATATGGTTTTACACATAATTTTTTTAATATTTAACCATAGTCCCTACTGCACTATCAACTATGAGCAAATACTCATTTTATTGGTCGAATGGCAGTGTCCAACTGTCCATAGAGTGAACTTTATTAGCACATTGTGGACATGCTAATTATCAGATTGCAAATAGAACTGTAGCTAATTTAGCATATGGCTCTTATGTCATTATACTAAAAATATTTTTTAGCGTAAATTACACAATAACAAAGAGTGCGAAGGCTTTTATTTGTATTATTTAGTTGTCATTGAATCCAATGTCACTATAGATTTAGTGACATTTACAAAAAATGTTAATAATGACAATTACTAATATTTACTTAACGCCATCTATGATAGCTAGAATAGTCTGTATAATTGTGAGTATGAAGAGTACGATGGCTGCCATATGCCCTGTTGGGATCGAAACAACATGGTATTGGATGAATCGGAAGCTAATAAAGAAATGGGGCGTGTGCCAAAGAATTAGTAAAATTTTGTTAGTCGAATTTGGGATGGCAAATGGGGCGCTATATCAAAAATAATTTTTAGTGGTAATTAATAATTAATGCACATTAACAAAGTGTGTTAAAATTTTTATCAGTATAATTAGTTAATTGTCATTGGATTGGATCCAATGTTGATATAGGCTTGACAAAAAGTGTTAATTGTCTCTAACGAACATATTTAACAACAATTAAATTAATGACATTAATTAATTGTCACTAAAGATCATTTTTAATATAGTGATGATTGCAGAGCAAACTCGCTAAGATTTCAATGCCCCCACCCCGCCTCACCCCACGTACCATAATTTTTTATTTTCAACCCATTCCACACGCGTTTGTTATGTTAAGATGTCTAGATGATCAATTGGTAAGTTTAAGCGTCTATTCTTGTTCTTATTCTCGCTGAAGTGATTTTCGCTCCGTGTTATTGTCCCCTTTTTACACCATTGACATAATCATAAGTCATAACTTAATAAGAGATCATATCACATTTATATATTTTTGAAGAGGAGGAGAACATCAAGGTCCATTTACTGAGACATCAACCAATGGAGTTTTTGTGACTATATGTATGTAACTCAACACAGTGACGAAGCCAGAAATTTTACGAAGGGTGTTCAAGTGCTAAAGTGAATCTGCTCTTCTTAAAAAGTAAAATAAAATGTTACTAGTGAGATTCAAACACACGAACACTTTTCAAGGCGCCTGAAACAACCAGGCTACATCATACTTGCAAATTATTATTTTTGTTAAGTTTGAAGAAAAATGACGCAATTAATATATATTCAAGTTATAGATATACGTGTGACTATAAATCATCTTATTAATGGTAAAATTAGAAGTTCAAAGTTACATCGTTTCTAACTAAGCACGACATTATTTTCGAATGGACTAAAAATAAAAATATACTATATCTTGCTCAAAGCTTGGAATTTCGCTGCCATGAAAGTTTTCTTATATGAAAGAAAAGAAGTGTACCATACTTTCAAGCTCTTAAGACTATATTGTAAATCCTGCACATGAATACTTTAGAATCTCCAACTATATAGAACCCAAGCAGTCCCAAACCTAAAAGGCAAAAGTTTCCCCTATCTTAAAATTAAGGACAATATATTCCTTTTTCAGATCTACTAGCACAAAAAATCTCAAGTCTGATGATAACAAGAAGTTCACTCAAATCATTGAAGACACAATACAAAGCTTGGGACAGATAGGCAAACCAAGTAGCAGATGGTTTAGCCAAGATTGTCTCAACATTACGTACAATTGAAAGCAATCAGTCACAACAAACAAAAAGGGGAAAACAGGCCCATCAACACGTACTACAATTGAGACGATTACTACTTACTTAATGGAACCTGTGAAAGCTAGAATAGTTTGTATAGTTGTGAGTATGAGGAGTATGATGGCTGCCACAGTTGAAGCTCCTACCCAAGGACTACTAAAATAATTATGCTTCAAATTTGCCTTCATTCTGTTCCATGGCTTTTCACTATATTCAACTGCTAGTCTGAATTCTTCTTTGTAATAGAAGTCGGGATACGTAGTGACCCCATTTCCGAGTTTGTTGAAGAGGCTAGCCACTTGTTTGTCATCTGCTGTCCAGTTCACTATGATTCCTTTCTGGCGAAGTAAACTCACATCTTTGTCTGAGTCGATAAGATGATCCATGAAAGTTGCATAATCACTGAAATACATAGGTCGTACATCAAATGATTGTTGCTCATAAGCAATGAGATTTCGCAGGAGGGTTTCTGTACCATCTTCGACTTGAAAACAAGGAATTGTCATCAATCCTTTCTCGAACTTTATATCCAATAAACTTGTCATATCACTGACCTTTGCAAAGTCAACTCCAGCTTCGGAAAGCTCTGTTGCATTTGGTATGACCATATGACATGTTTTGTCATTGTTTGACTTTTTCATGGGATTACATGAAAATATGTGTAGTAGATGAAGTAAATGTTTGATATTTCCAATGTTATTACATTCCGTCTCGCTAAAGGATGCACTGGTCTTTTTTAGCATTTCACCAAAACGGCTAAACAATTTATACACTAATATTACCAATGATGATTCATCAACTTGCTTTGTCATGGAATGAAGTTGGTTGAGGACAAAGAAAGGAAGTTGATTTTCTAGTAACATCAAGTCTCGAAATATGTAACTTGCACGATTAGTAATGATAATCCTGGCTTCTTCTTCTGGACGCAGATTACAACGCTCTCGAATAAACTCAACCACAAAACAACCATCAAGCAACAACATTTGGCAAAATTGACTAACATTACCAACCTCTTCCATATCTTCGTAACACTTTAGTGCTTCCTTCTTCAGTTTCTGCAATTCACTGAGGCAACTTTTCACATCAAGCCCCTCTTTCCGTTGAAGAAACCGTCGTAGGTACATTAGTTTGTAGTTTTCCATTAGACCAAGTTGAGAATTTTTATTATGATAAGGACCAATAGAGACTATCTTTGGTGTATAAGCAGCTGGATTTGATTCACGTAGCTCTACATTTACTTTGAGTATGGTACACGATTTAATAGACAAATTGTCCAAATCCTCAAACATTTCATCAATCCTTTCAGTTGCTTGATCTATCTGTATCTCGACAGAATGTTCTCTCATCCTTACCATCTGTAGCAGAAATAGTAGGAACTTTTAAAATGTTTATTATATAAGCTCTATGCAATAAGCAAGAAATTACATATTCTTTTAATACGATAAACTTTACCATCACGAATATATTTTTCGTTAAAAAAAGTGATGCATATATACCTTAGTCATTGTAAATTTACCTTTATTTCCCCTAACAGGCTGGATAAAAAAAATCTAAAATTATTTTTTTAATATCAAAAATAAAATGTGACCTTAAAACGACTTACCTCACCCATTTTTTTGGTCCTCCAGACCCACTCAAACTAAAAAATCCAAAAAGTTTAAAAAAGCATGGTTAGTGAATGTGTTAGGATTATGAGATAGATCTAAAATTACATGAAATGAAATACTCTAAAAAATATAAATACTATCTCTCGCAAAATATTATATATTTAACTGCCAAAAAAAAAAATGTGGGCTAATGAAATCAAAATGTAATTTACATAGTTGTGAGAGAGACCTGCGCGTTCGTACTTTCTGTGACTTCATCCATAGCTGGATAAGAATAAAGAAACAAGTTATTAAGATAATGTTTGATAAGTAAATAGGAAATAAATTATTTATATATAAAATTAATAATGTTTGATAGACAATTTAAAAATCTGTATAACTAATACATTTATAAATTATAAAGAAATTTATGTATTATACTATATAGAGAAAAGACTCAAATATGTCATCGAACTTTCAGAAAATGCTCATTTATGTCATTCCTTAAAAGTTTGGCTCATTTATGTTATTGTTGTTAAAGAAAAGACTCGTCCATGCCATATTTTTAAACTCCACTTTTGCAAAATCACTTTTACACCCAAACAAAGTTTAACACTTTTCAATTGAAGTTTTTGAATCAAATATACTCTTTTTGCTTGTTTTTCCTTAAGAACACCAAGAACACATGAAGAACATAAACAACTGCCAAATTTTCAACATCTTCAATTCTTCACGAAATCATTTCAAATTTTCGGCTACATAATTAATTTCTTTTTAGAAAAAAACCAAAATTCTAGAATCATTTGTAGAGTTTAAAAAATTCACACGTATTTAAAAAAATCAAAAATGAAATCAGTCCCAAAATTTCAAAAATTTGCTTTGCTTCATGTTTTTGTAGTTGTTTTTGACATTAGATCTTTGTTCCCTAGTGTTTTTCGAGTCTGTTCAAAATTTCAAATGATTTGAAGTTGTGGAGAAAATTCTACCATTAAAGAATGTTGAAGTTTTGAAACTTTGAAGAAATTTCAAGTGAGTCTTGTTCAGTTTGGTTGAATTCGCGCTCAAAAGATATTGAGTTTTGATATTTAGCTCGGAGGGAAACTACTCTTAAATTTGAGGTGATTTCGTGAAGAATTAAAGAAGTTTGAATTTTGAGAATTGTTAATGTTCTTTATATGTTCTTGGTGTTCTTAAGGAAGAACAAGACAAAAGAGTATATTTGATCCAAAAAACTTCAATTGAAAAATGTTAAATCTTGTTTGGGGTGTAAAAAGTGATTTTGTAAAACCGGAATTAAAAAAAAAACATGAATGAACCTTTTCTTTAAAAGTAATGACATAAATGAATCAAACTTTTAACGGATGACATAGAAGAACCTTTTCTAAAAGTTTGATGACATATTTGAGCCTTTTCCCTATTATATACTCCCTCTGTCCAACATTAGTTATCAACTTTTGACTTGACATATCCCTTAAGAAACAATAAATGAAAGGGGTGATATTGTTGTATTATCCTTTGACTTTATTAAATTTAATATTTTTGAAAAATGTGTTAGATGATAAATAATATTTAATAGCAAAGGTAAAATAGACACAAAAGGTAAATTATCTGTTAATTTTTTAAATTGAACAAATATTATTGGATAACTAATTTTAGTATAATGAACAAACGAAGAAAATAAGATAAAAAGTGAAATAATTAATACACAAATAGCTAATTCTTCTATAATTAGTACCTGTAGCTCCACCACGGCCAGTAGGCTGCAGCGAATGGACGGCTAAGGACAAAAAGAAAGAAAATCAACCCAAATAATAACAGAGATTGGCAAATTTAAAAGACAAGAAGAGAACCTTTATGTGACTGTTGATCTGCTTGAACTCCCATCCGAAGAATATTTTGAAGCCTTCGAAACAGTTGAATCATCATGTAAAATCTATTGTTATTTATTTATAAAAATAAATAAATTTATTTTTTAATATCTTTTAAAATTACAAGAACAACAACAAATTATGATTATATGTGTAAAAATATTAAAAATTGCAGTGGTATACTATTTAAAAAGAACACATAACCAATTAATGATGAGTAACCAACAAAAACTGTCGTTAAGTGGTAATTATTTCTATCGCGAATACAAATTAATTGAACCCTCAAATAAGTATTAAATAAAACACTGAATGACAATAGAAAAAGATAACAATGACTAAGAATCTTTTAAATAAAATTATTATCCATTTGAACTCATATCCTTCGACTTGAGGTGTAAAATAATATAATTAATTGAAAGT
Source organism: Solanum gracilifrons (assembly GCA_029582605.1). Classification (NCBI taxonomy): domain Eukaryota; kingdom Viridiplantae; phylum Streptophyta; class Magnoliopsida; order Solanales; family Solanaceae; genus Solanum; species Solanum gracilifrons. The sequence continues at coordinate 2,385 of JAJOOH010023334.1, read as the reverse complement.
GCTTAGCATAGAACGAGAAAATGCAGAAGATTACCTCTTTAATTTGGTTTGGCTTTTTCTTCTTTTATATATATATATTCAACTTTTGCTTCTCCTGAATTTTTCATTGCTATGAAGTAACTGTTATATAGAAAAAAGAGTGAAGAATACAGATAATTGAAGATATTATTTGGATACATGCATGCAGGGTAGGAGGTGCCAATGTTACGATTCGATTGAAGATATTATCTGGATACGTATACGGTAGGAGGTGCCAATGTTACAATTCAATTGAAGATATTATCTGAATACGTGTAGGGTAGAGGGTGTCAATGTTACGATTCAATTAGTTATTTTATAAAATTTTTATCATATTAATTTTTGATTATTTTATTTTGCATCATTCAAATTAGACTCTTGAATTTTATTCGATATTGATACGGTTCAATTAATTTTTTATTTTTTTTCATTTACATGAATTAATGTAGAAGGTTATTAGTAGGTAAGAGTGCGACTATACTAGTAAGTAGAATTGCATTTTCTTGTTGCCCATACTAGTAGTCATACGACTATTCTTGTCGTTTCTTATTCTTCGATTTGTTTTGCTATTTATAATTTCATGTAATTCAATTATAGTATTACGCCAAAATCATTTTCGGCAAATGTTTGTAAAGCAATATAAAAAGAAGATATCTAATATCTTGTGGCTTACTATCAAATTGATGGAATACCTTGTAATTTAAGATGTTTGAATTAATTTATTTTCAATATAACTATCATATTAATAGGTTTAGGAGATGGGACTTTAGGTATAAATTAATTACCTATTGACTTGTAGTTATTTTCATCACCCTGGATCCTCCGAGACAAAATATTTGATATTTTATTATTTCCAAATTTAATATATATTTTATTTATAGATTTACTCGATATATAATTTTATTTTGTGGCTTTTCAACACAAAATGCTCTCAGCAGACGATAAAAAAGAAATTGAAAAATGCGTTGACTTAAGTCAATGACTATATATATTCCACGATATTTTACTTTTAAGTACGAAGTTAGGTGTAAAATTAACATTACAAAAGTAGGGTAGTTTGGTAGGTTCATTAATATCACAACAAAGTAAAAACATATTTTCTTCGTCCACTTTTAATTGTTATGTTGCGCTTTTCGAAAGTCAATTTGAATAATTTTCAACATTAAATTAGATTACATTCATTCGATATTTTAAATAAAAAATTTAGATATTCAAAAATTATAAATTGAAAATGGACTAGTTGGAGTGTACTTGAGTTTCTTCTTAAATTCTTCTCTGCTCAACTTGAATAAAAAATTATATATGAGTAATATATATATATAGATTTTCCTTCGTGTGATTGCAAGCCTACCTATATAACTAACATGAAATAATGTATATTTTTGAGAAAAGTATCATAGAATAAATAAAGCTTCAGTATCACAGAATAAATGTATGATACATAAATCATAAAATAAATAAAGTTTCAGTATTATAGAATAAATGTATAATACATAAACATGTCTTTTAATTTGGCCTTAACTAACACCTATGCCCTCTAACTTTAAATGTACACAAATAGACATTTAAACTTGTATAGAGTTGAACTAACACATCCGTAGATTCTCCGTGGCATCCTATATATTTTTTGCCACATAAAATGTGTGTATGTGGCATAAACTTAGATGTCTTTTGAGGCCAAGAAAAGGGCATATATGCCTAGAATAAATAAAGCTTCAGTATCATAGAATAATTAATTCTTTCTATCTTATCGCATAGGATAGGCCAAGAGTCATCCAAAGTTATAGTAGAAAATGAGTCATTAATGACAACTTTACTTTGGTGTTCCATATACAATGCTTTATCATCTGATAATAATAGAATTTATTCTTCTCCATGTACATACAAGCAGCCCAAGATTTTTATATCTCCCAACAAACATGTTACATGAGGTCCCCTAAACCCTTTTTGTGGAGAGTATTTTTGCAAGTTTAAGTGCATACTTGTGCAGACTCAAAGTTGGAGGGCATAGTTGTCTGTTGAAGCCAAGTTAAGGGTCATGTTTATATATTATGCTAATTAAATATATGTATGAAATATGGAAAGTGTCATTTTTAAATAAAGCATTAAGTGTCGTGTGATTTGCTTTGTTTGTTGAGTTAGTCAAGGTTTTGTAATTTGTGGCGGATCTAGAATTTTAAGGTTGTGGGTGCTCTGAAAGTGGAGGGGTCAGAAGTATAAAAAAGGACATCTTAAAAGTGAGATTCAAACTCAAGCTCAGTAATACTAAAAGAGCCTTAAACACTCACCCAAGAACCAATGGACTAGTCTGATCATTCGTTCACTAAGTGCTCTCTATTAATTTTATACAAATACCTCTTAATTTCT
>JAJOOH010023333.1:0-15308 GCA_029582605.1 Solanum gracilifrons | reverse complement strand
TTATGATTTGTTTCAGAGTGTCATGATGTTCAGAAGGTTATAGAACTGATCAAGTAATGAGGTATAGTATGGTAGACAAGCTATCGTATTGATATTCGAGTTTAGTAATGAACATTAAGCTTGAATTTGAGATGAGTGTCATGATAAAAAAAATGACAACATGAGGGTGATGATGTTAGTCTTGAGATTTGTTCTGGTAGACTTGACATAGAGTAGGTGAGGAATTGGGATGTTAGCTACAATAAATATGAGTAGTACCAGTGAGAGACCCTAACCTTTAGATAAGGGAAGTGAAGTGTGGCTAAGTCATAAGAGTAACATGAGCGTTATGAGGTGTACCAAGAGGGTATGTAACTAGAAGAGGTTAAGGGAAACACCTTAGAAAGAGGTCTTAGTACCGCTTATAGAGAGTTTGGTAGGCATGAGATAAACTTCTCCCGAGTGTTAGATTAAAAGAAGAGGTAGGCCATTTAGAGATAATGGAATAGGTCTATAGCTTTCAAGCGTTAGCTTTAGACCTAAGGGGGAGATGACAAGATGAGAAATCAAGTCAAGTGTTCTAGAGTAAGATAATAATGAGTTCCAAAAAGTTTAGGGGATATCTTTCTAGAGGTCCTTTTAGTAGTGGAGTGATGTTAAAAAGAGAAGGTTAATGATCATATCATGATAGTGATGGTGTGTTTATTCCTTCTAAGGTTATTAATGAGGAGGAAGAAAAGGAGGAGGTTTTACTATGAAAAATAATTAAATGAGAGCCTTTACTTTGTTCCGAAGGAGTTGGCTAGTAAGAGTCCATGGAGTTGTTAGAGTACTAAGCTTGAATGTGGTGTTGTTAAACATTAGGTGGTTTGATATAAGCCCAATGAGGTGGTAAAGAGTAATAGTCTTGGGATGAGATTCCCTATAGAGAGGTATAGGACTTGACCTAAGGATTTGGGTTAAGCTTGAATATAGTAAGAGCATACCAATAGACGCGGACCTTAGTAAGAGTAACCTATTCCATACCCAGTCTAGTCGTCATTCGAGGACAAATGATCCCAAGGGGGGGAGATATTGTAACACCCCAGGAAAAAATAATTTGAACTAAGACTCGAACCATTTTTTGTAGTGAGTGAGTGTCACGACCCGAGCCTACACCCTGAACGTGGCCAGCACTCGAGAACCATTGTTGGTCCCCAAGCGAACCCTCATCCTGGTTGACTTCAAACGGAAAACTAACTCAAGCATGCAAAGCTTAAAAACTGAATAAATAATCATGAAACTTAAATAGAAAGCTTTAACTCAAAAGAAAACTCCGAATAAAATAAATTATTCAACTCGCCATAAAATTAGCAACTTAAGTCTTTAAAGCATTTAAGAAAATAAATGATACAAACTTCTCAACTATATTGACTATCTATGAAGCCTCAAACTAATAAAGATGGAAGTCGGGACAAGACCCATGGCATCTTGACAAAACTGAAAAATAAATGAAATCCTCCGGAAACAAGAAGGCTCAGCATAACTAACTCGACCTCTCGGATGTATTAACGAAGCTCCTGTTGATGATCCTGAATACCTGTGTCTGCATCATGAGAAGATGCAGGCCAAATGACTCAGTACGTGGAATGTACGAGCATGTAAGAGCAATTCTAAAGCATAAACATAAGTTTGAAACATGATAAAAAGGAAACATGCTTACCTCTTCTCAAAGTTACTCAACTCAAGGAATATTCAAGGATATTCAAAACTACTCAAACTTACTCAACTCAGAAGTACTCAAGGATAAGATACTCAACTCAGAGATTAGATACTCAACTCAAAGCTATGATATTCGACTCTGGGTACTCAAATCAATATAAATCAACATACACATGCAATATATGGAAAGCTTTATAAAACTGTAAAAACAACTTAGTTCGTTAAAGAAAATGCATTAACAAACTCAACTTTACTTATATAATAAAGTAATATAGTTTCTGTGGGAGTTTCTCTAATCGACAACCACCATTATGAGCCAAAGTAGTGATACATCGTCTTGCCCACGCTGCCATAACTGTCCTATGCTTTGTCGTCATATAGAATGCTTAGCTTAGTGGATCCACTAGCTTAACTTATATGATAATCTAAAAAGCATGAGCCATTAATACCCGTAATGGCAACATGGTTTATAGAGACTTATGTTAATATAAACTCGCATCCCCATATCGGTGCTCAATACTACTCCTAAGAATATACTTAGCTCATATGTTTTAAAACAATTTTATTCTTTGGTTCGAGATAATTACTCAAAACTTAGCTTAAAAGCTCTCTAGAAATCGAAGTTCCCTTTCTGGCTCAAAACTCTTTTGGAAATCTCAGTTTCCTCTAATCTAAAATGTGAAAACATTTACTATTGGGAATACCTAGTTCCCATATATCATTTTAAAGAAAATTAACTTTACTCTTACTCTTTACTCAACTTTAAAGCTTAAGTATTAACACAAAGTTTAAACATTTGTAAAAGACTTCTTAAAATATGATTCATGCTGAATTATGGATATGAACTACTCAATGCAAGGTTTTCAATAACCATAGATAGAAATCAATACTTGGAAATCAAGAACTTCAATGATACTACTCACTTCAAGAATGCTCAACTTAGAGGGTTCATGCGGAATTATGAGCATGAACTACTCAACTCAAGGACTCAAAGATACTTCTCATCTCAAAACTGCTCATCTTACAGGGTTCATGCGGAAATATGGGCATGGACAATTCAACTCAAAGACTTCATGGGAAACATGTAATAGTCCCATGATTAGAAATATAATCTCAAAGGGGATTAGGAACTCAATACCTAAGACTTAGAACTTGAAGATACTATTTCTCTCAATGATACTCAATTTATAGAATCCATGCGGAATTTATAGGCATGAACGACTCGACTCGAAGGTCAACAAACTACATGGAACTTATGTATACGACTCTTCTCTGTCTCTTACTTACTTCCTCAAAACTTAACCAAAATTGATGATGGATCTCAAAGGATTCACAATTGAACTCAAACACTTTCTTGAATTATACTATTAACTCTCTCTTGAATGTGAATTATGAATTCAAAAGTTATGGTTCATGATACGAAGGATCTAGGTGATTGTGTAGACTCATGAATACATTCTCCTCACTCTCATGCTGACTTACTTGAGTCTTGAAAAAAGTAATTAGAAGTTGTAGAAGACTTCTCAAAGGACTCAAAGGGACTTTCTCAAAAAAATGTTTGAGAGAACTCTCAAGACTTTACTTTTAACTTCTCTTGACTTCAATATTAACTTTCCTTGAATTTGATTATGGATTCAAGGTTCATGATCTCATGTTTATGGATGATTTAATGATGTTTAGATGTACCTTAGAGTGTTGGAATCAATTAGAAAACATAGGTACATTTCGAAGGAACAAGTACGAAAAGATGGGGAACGAATGGGGAGAACTGGGGTCCTGGCGCTCTGAGAGGTGCGGGGTGCCAGCCCTCAACATTCAGGGGATGGTCTGGGGCACGCTGGCTGGTGCGGCACCCCATGGGTGAAGATTCAGAGATACTTTTGGGGAGCGCTGGCTGGCGCGAAGTCCCACCCCTATCCTCAGGTGTTTGACGACTTTTCTTCTCCGTTTTTCAACTCTAAACCCTCTAAACTTCCATGGTTCCTTCCCCGAACACTTAGCATAATTTATAACCTCAATATACGATAGATTCAAACCGAAATTACACCCAGAAACATGAATCAAATCACAAGAAACTCCAACCACACAACCCACAAGAAATTCAACAAAACTTTCGACAATGTTCATCAAGAACTAAATTTCTAACTTTCAAAGACTTAAATTCGCTGAATATAATCATGGTTGGCACGTGGGTGAACTAACACAACACTATGGAAGCTTACATACCTCTTAGGGATCAAATCCATGGCAAAAATTCTCAACAAGACTCAAGAACCTCGACGAACGCTTGATCCTCTCCTCTTCTCTCCTATTTTCTCTTCTTGAACTCCCAACTAAAATCCTAGGTGTATTCTAGGATTACAAAACTGAACCCAATAGGATTAGACCCTTAAAGATTTACCAAAAATGAATTAAATCTGATTTGGTAAGGAAAAGACCAAAATACCCATTACTATTTTCGGCTAACTTTCCTTAACTGGACATCCTAACTTCAAAGAGCCATATCTCATTCATCCGACCTCGAAACTTAGCAAACTCGGTTACATTGGAAAGATAATTTATAGATAGTTCCTACGGTATCTTGTAGCACACCTAACTCATCCTGAGCTACGAGGTATGGTCGTTTGAAGTCAACCCAAAACTCATACTTAGCTTAACTTGCAAAATTTCAGATTTTTGCTATTTCCAATTTAATCCTTTTTTGAACTCAAAGTGCTACATCTAGTGAACTTAACACTTGATAAATTTTAATTCCTCGGTAAAATCCTACGCACAACGAAGGACGGTTCAAGTCTTAGCTCAAAATTTTTTGGGATGTTACAATATCTCCCCCTTGGGATCATTCGTCCTAGAATGGCGACTGGACTGGGTATGGAACTGGTTATACTTACTAAGCTCTGAGTATAATGGTACACTCTCACTATATTCACGCTTAACCCAAATCATTAAGTTCAGGTTCTATACCTCTCTGTAAGGAATCTCATCCCAAGACCATTACTCCTTGCCACCACATTCAAGCTTAGTACTCTAGCAACTCCATGGACTCCTACTAACAAACTCCTTTAGAGCGAACTAAGGGTTCACTTTTGAATATTTCTCATAGTAAAACCTCATTCTAATTTTCCTCATTTTTACAACCTTAGATGGAACTATCACACCATCATCATCACAATAAGATCATTTACTTTTTCTTTCTAACATCACTCCATTACTAAATTGACCTCTGAAAAGATATCTCGCAAACTCTTTGGGACTCATTACTATCTTACTCTCCAACACTTGACTTGATTTCTCATCTCGACATCTCCCCCTTAGGTCTAAAGCTGACACGTGAAAGATATGGATATTCCATCATCTCTAACTGGTGTACATCCTCTTAATGCTCTTTTTACTCTTGTGACTTAGCCACACTTCACTTCCCCTATCTAAAGGTTAGGGTCTCTCACTTGTACCACTCATATCTATTCCATCTAACATCTCAATTCCTCAAGTCTTCTAGATCAAACCTCAAGACTAACATCATCACCATTATGTTGCCATTCTTTTGATCATGACACTTATCTCAAATTCAAGCTTAATGTTTATTACTAAGATCTAATATCAATATGATTGCTCACCTATTATACTATATTTTATTACTTAATCAGTTTTATAACCTTATGACCATCATCACCCTCTCAAACAAATCAGAAGCCTAGCTTAGATCTATCACTTTATGAATACGCCTGCTCTTTTATTCAACACTTACACTTAGTCATTTCCTACATAATGACATTTCATTACCAACTCCTTTCTAGCTACAGCACACTCTACCTCCTATGATGGAATCTTTACAACTCATCACTTCTTAGTCTACCTATAAGAGAAAACTCTTCATTAGTAACTTATTGGGTGCATGACTATAATAAAATAATTTGCCCCATCACTATCTCCCTTTTATAGATCTGTATGCCTCTGCATACTAACTCTGGCACTTTCACTACTAATACTCATGATCTCGTAACTCATGCTATCTTTTCGAGTGAAAATATTACCCAAGCTCTAATCATAATTTCTTATAAGGATCTCAACTGAAACAAGGCTTAAGGAAAAGAGTACAACTCGATTTTAGCTCAAACGCATGATTCATATAATTATGGGTGCATTCCTAAAAAACTGAACACTTAGCTTACTCTTTGGGGTACTCTAAAGCCCCTCTAGAGTCTCATGACTTTCTCCAGACTCTTGCTAAGAACAACTTATCGATAAAGGACTGACTTTTATTTTCAACTACCTCTAGTATAATGGGTAGTCGAATGAATTTGAAGAAACGCAAGATCATGAATAACTCTCCAGTACTTAGCTCTATTGCACGATTAAGAGTATGAAAGAAGGGAAACTTTCTTTAAATATCTCTAGTCCCTTGTTTATAGAAGTGGGGCCTTAACAACCATAAACAAGACCCTACTTGACATGGCTTCATACACACCCTAGGATTCTTGAACACTGTGCTCTGATACCAAGTTTGTCACGACCCGAGCCTACACCCTGGACGTGGCTGGTACTCGAGAACCATTGTTGGTCCCCAAGCGAACCCTCATCCTGGCTGACTTCAAGCGGAAAACTAACAAAAGGATGCAAAGCTTAAAAACTGAATAAATATTCATGAAACTTAAATAGAAAGGTTTAACTCAAAGGAAAACTCCGCATAAAATAAATTATTCAACTCGCCATAAAATAGACAACTTAAGTCTTTAAAATATTTATGAAAATAAATGATACAAACTTCTCAACTATACTGACTATCTACGAAGTCTCTAACTAATAAAGATGGAAGTTGGGACAAGACTCACGACATCCTGACTAAACTATAAAAATAAATGACTAACATTAGTCCGAAGCATTAGTATCAGGACTAATGCTTCTTACTAGCATTAGTATCTTCCACTAGATCTTCAGAGGGGTTCCCAAAGTGATAAGCATTGTTATCTGGGGTAAAATCCTCAATGGTTGTTTCAGCACCATACATTATACAAAGTTCATTAGCATTTTTCAAGATATAACCACGATGCTTCGGCAAAGTGACTTTTAAAATCCTTTTGTGCGATGTCCTTTCTTTAAGAATTTTCTCCAGGTCAATTCTCTTTCGACAGTACTTTTTCTTGGCATGTCTAAACACTTTGATATAAAATACTAAGACAAAATGTGATTTTGAATCTTAAAATAAGAATTATTGATATTAAAAAAATCATCTTACTATTTCGCTTAGTCAAAGATATTCAGATTTATTCCTTTTTTAAAGGGGTTTGACTTTGACCATAAAATAAAATTTGATTTCATTCTCTGTATCATTGAATTATGATCATAATTAAAAATAAATGTAATTTTCTTACTTTGAAATATGTATTGACTTGCACTTAGACCACCATTTATTTTAATAATAACAAATTGAGAAAAATAATGAATACACAAATTGAAAAATTAAATTTATTGTGCATTTTTTTTTATGGTAGAAATTTTAGTAAGTTCACATATTAAATAAATAAAAATTGAATATATCTTTATTTTATGACTAAGTTTTAGAAGTTCACATGTAAAATGATAGATATTTATTTGGTAAGCAGTTCTTTTATAGATATATTTAAGCCTTAGACACTGTTAAAATAATTATAAAACCCTATACATATTAAACTGTGAAAAACATTAGCGAGTAACTTATAGCCTATTTTAAACTTGTAATTTCTAATCATAATAGGTACAATAGGCCAATATATAGCTGAAGAATTTTGTTATTCAATTCCATAATTAAAATGTGATTTACAATACACTAAGAATAACCTAACCAAAAAATTGTTCCCAGTTTTAGGTCCTGAGAAGAAAAAAGTACTCTCTGGGTTGAAAGCTTCTTTGTCGATAAATTTTTTCGCATGCGATTAGGATAGCTCAATTTCAAACATGCATATCTCCTAAAATATAAAAATTTATATGTGTCATAACCTATAAAAATCAAAGCTATTTGATTCTAGTTTTCAACCCAATAAATTATTCGTCTATTGAATATATTTATGCAAAGGTATGTGCATTTTACTAGACATTGTCTTGCTGCGCACCCAGCCACCCACGCTGTTAATTGCATGATGGTGCAATAAATGAATTGGCTACTGCTTGGTTATGTGCTAACTGAGCGTCCGAGATGTCTTTTGTGTGATAGTGCACGTCAGGAATGTTATAACAATCCCCGAAGACGCAGTTCACCTCCCAAGATCAAAAGTTATAATTCCTTAATTTTAAATATTATAAAAATAATTATTCAAAAAGTTGAGAAAAATAGTATATGATAATTTTATCTATTTTAGAGTTTTTTAATGAAGGGTAAAAAAATTGATCAGCTTTTCTAATAACCTTCATTCCTTTAATATAATATATACGAAGATAATAAAAATAGATAAAAATCCAGAAGTTGGAAATCCTACCTTATGTTTTTGTACTTATAAATGACTTTTAACTTATCAGTTATAACTATTTCCAAACAAGCTCTAAATTGATATAATTTACCCCACACGCTAAACTAATACTAACAATTATAACAAAATCCACATTCAATTATGTTTATAATAAGGAAAATTTAAATGCATAAAAACATTATTATGATAGTGGAACTTCTCGCAAAATATTAATTAAGAAGTAGATCCTATGTCTACCAAAGTTGAGTCTTATAGTTCTCTTTTGAAATGTCAAAGAGTATGCTATGAAATCTTTGTCAACTAACAATTAATTATCATACACTAAATATATATTTTTCATTCCATTCCATTTTAAAAATAAAAAAAATGAAACCATAAATATTGCGAATTTTATTAAGGATAGTTTATCCATACAAAACTATAGTTAACATTCTTGAAACTAGGATAAAACTTACATGAAGATATTTCTATGTAAGATAATTTTAAACACAAACAAAAATAACAATTATAAAACATAAACTACTTAGTAGTTATTAAAAACTAAATTCATGGCCCTACAGGCATCCAAGTTGAGTCCTTGAAATCGACTAACATTAGTCAGAAGCATTAATATCAGGACTAATGCTTCTTACTAGCATTAGTATCCCCGACTAGATCTTCAGAGGGGTTTCCAAAGGGATAAGCATTGTTATCTGGGGTAAAATCCTTAATGTTTGTTTCAGCACCATATAGTATAGAAAGTTCATTAGCATATTTCAAGAGATTAATACGACGCTTCGGCAAAGTGACTTTTAAAATCATTTCATGCGACGTCCTTTCTTTAGGTGACTTAAAGTCGGAAATAAACTCCAAAAATATTTTATTCTGCAATTTTCGAACTTGTGAGCTAAGGAACGAACCCAAGGGTTTTCTTGACAGTTTTCCACCATTCTCTAGGCTAAAGGTAACATTTTAACTCCCCGAATCCAATTTTCGATCTGTAGAACGTAATCTAATGGGTAATTATCGATGGGGGAGGGTTTTTATCTTGAAAATATGGTGGAGAAAGCCCTCACCTGGGTGTGGGGATCAAGGGTTTGACCTAGGATTGATATTATTGTTTATAATATGGGTAATTTGGTGTTGTTTATTGACCCTTGTGCTATTATGATTGTTTGTAGACCAAGAACAAGCGGAACGAATCCAGAAAGGGAAGAATCAAGTTTCTCAGGGGATTCAAGCTTATTTCAAGATAGGTGATGGCTGTGATTTCATGATTGTGTGATATATGTTTGTTCTTGCTTCATTATAATATGTGTATGTATGTGAATGTTGCATTATTGATCACACTAGTTGTAAATGAGATAGATGAATGATGAATGTCATGAATCTTGACTTGATTGTATGATTTTAAGAATATACTTGTGATTGTAATTGTGGCTTGTTGAATGGATCGGGTGTTGCGTTCCAACACACTACCTTGGATCGGTTGCCACGTCCTGGCATAAACATGGGATCCGTTGCCACGTTTCGGCATAAACATTGGATCAGGTACCACGTTCCAATATGCTAACAGTTTGGGTTTGGGTTCAATGAGATGACCATTGACTTGACATAACTGTATATCTTGAGAAATGTGGAGTTTTGCCTTATTTCGCAAATGATGATGATATTGTATATGTTTGGTGTATGCATGTTATTATTATGTTGTAATGACTTATGTATGTTGCACTTAGTGGGATAGCCGTATGATTCTTCCAGTACACTATGGCTATGTAATGATATTGCACTTGCTCTTTATTTGTTGTGTACAGGGCATCTTCAGGCGGCTATACACACACCTCGCTTAGAAGATCAGTGATCGTTCAAATTCAAGGGTGAGCCAGTTCTTCCAGGCTACCATGAGTTCTCTTTTTGTTTAGTCCATCTTATTCAGACTTAGACTAGTTCATTAGATATTCTTATGTTTAGTTGGGTTGCACCCATTTTCCTTTAGACTTTTGGTTAATTGTTAGAGTTTTGGTACATTGGCTTTCGGGTTCTAGGCATTTAATTCTGCAATTCGTTGTTAGATCTTTTGAAAGTTTATGGGAACTTCAGTATTTAGTCATTTAAACTTAGGGAACTTCAGTATTTAGTCATTTAAACTTACTTTTGTAACTTTAATGCCTTAGTATTTTGATTAAGTTGGTTAGCTAATTAGTATAAATGGTTCTTCCACTAGGGGGTTAGTGTGCGTTGCAATCACGATGGTCTGGGTCGTGACAAAATTGGTATCAGAGCCTAGGTTCGTTGATCTCCATGTACCAAAACAAGTCTAGTAGAGTCTTGCAGAACGGTACGTAGACGTCTGTACTTTTCTTCGAGAAGCTATAGGACTTTAGGAAATCTCTCTATTTTCTCTTATCTCCTTTAGTGTTATAACTTGATTCCAATTGGTATCTGTCGATTCGAATTGGTATTTAACCTCATCCACTCTTCTGTCCGCAAATGGTTAACACTAGATTCAACGGCGTCAGACCCATAGCTCCCGTCAGTTCTCCAGCTGAGGAATCTGCAACGAGAAGTCGTGGTCGAGGCAGGGGTAGAGGAAGAACTAGGGGTAGAGGCCGAGAAAGAGTGGTGTTTATTAGGGATGGAGTATCGATTGAAAATACTCCCAAAAATGAGGCCCCTCCTATGTATCATGAAAAGATAGAGGAGAATATTGAGGTTGAAAATGTTGAGGAGGTTGGACAAGAGGAAGAGCTGCAGGCTGAGACTACAAGTATTCCTTACATAGACTCAGTGTTAACTCAACAAATCATGTCATTCTTGAAAGGGTTGGTTGGTTTTGGAGTGCCTCCTTCTGTTCAAGCGACTCAAGCGACTCAAGCTCCCGCCAATCCTCTTACTGCTATCACTGTCCCCAAGGTAGGTGGAACCGGAGGTAATGATGCTTTCTTCCATCCTTTGTTGGGTCCTCTTAATACTAGTAATGAACATGAGATGTTGAACACGTTTTTGAAGTTGAAACCGCCTGTGTTCCATGGTTCCGAGAGTGAGGATGCATATGAATTCATCTTAGATTGCTATGAGAGGCTTCATAAGTTGGGAATTGTCAATTAGGATCGGATTGAGTCTGTGACTTTTCAACATCAAGGGGAGGCTAAGTAGTGGTGGACAGCTTATGTGGAATGCAGATCTTCAGTTTTACCTCCACTTACTTGGACCCAATTTAATGCTCTGCTTTTCGAGAAATATGTGCCTAGGACTTTGAGAGATCGCAAGAAGGATGAGTTCATGTGTTTGGATCAAGGTGGTATGTCTGTGGCTGCTTATAAGGACAAGTTCCATGCCTTGTCTAGATATGCTACTCAATTGGTGAATATCGAGGAAGAGAGGGTTTGTTTATTTATTAAGGGACTAATTTCTGAGTTGCAGGTATTATTTGTTCATATGGCCTCTACAAGGAGGAGCTTTAATGAGGTAACAGAATTTGTTAAGAAAGTGGAGGGGGTGAGGCGTGACAGTCAGGCTAAGGCATTGTCTAAAAGGGGCTAAAACTCGGGTAAGTTTCAAGGTTCTTACTCCAAAGGGGCAGGGAGGGCAATACTTGCAGCCATACCAATTCAGTCAGCTATGCCTACTTCTACAGGTAATTACTCGGGAACTCCACCTCATAATTTAATTAAGGATATCCAGGGTATCGCGCCTCCGACTAGAAACATGTAATCTTTTGATCATACTTGCTATAACTATGGAGAACCTGGGCATATAAAGAGAGATTGTCCCCACCCACATGTGATTGATTCCGTGCAGCAGCATACTAGAGTAGTGGTACCCGCGATAATGGTAATAATGGTCGAGGGATTCCTCAAGGTGGGCGAGGAGGAAATCAGCGAGGCCGTGGAGGTAGGGGAAATGGTAATGCAGGCAGAAGTACAGTGCAGCCAGGCAGAAAAGTCTCATGTCATGATGATAGGGCTCAGTGTTACACCTTTCGGGGCAAGAATAAGGCGGAGGCATCTGACGTAGTGATCACATGTACTATTCTTGTCTATGACCGGATGGCTAATGTGTTATTTGCTCCGGGTTCTACTTATTATTATGTGTCTGTGCGATTTGCCGCATCATTTGCTATGATTTGTGATATACTTGATTCGCCCATCCATGTTTCTACCCCATTTGGGAAGTTTGTCATAGTCACCCATGTCTATCGTGCTTGTCCTATTTTGTTTATGGGTTTTCAGACTTGGGCTGATTTGGTAATTTTGGATATGAGTAACTTTGATGTAATCTTAAGCATGACTTGGTTGTCCCCCTATTTTGTCATGCTTAATTGTAATATTTAGTCCGTAACTCAAGAAATTCTGGGAAGGGAAAAGTTATAGTGGGAAGGGGTGTACAACCCTAAGCAAGCTAAGATCATATCCTCCATTCGGGCTAGGAAATTGGTAGGGCAAGGTTGTCTGGCTTATTTGGCTCATATTTGGAATGTTGAGGTTGAGTCCCCATCTATTGAGTCTATTCTTGTGGCGTCAGAATTTATAGAAGTGTTTCCTAATGATTTGTCTGGTATGCCTCCGGTAAGGGATATAGATTTCTACATTGATTTAGAACCTACTACCCGCCCCATTCCTATCCCTCCATATCACATGGCTCCAGCAGAATTAAAAGAGCTTAAGGCTCAAATCAAAGGGCTTCTTGATAAGGGATTTATTTGTCCTAGTTCTTCCCCATGGGGTGCTCATGTTTTGTTTGTTAAGAAAAATGATGGTTGTAACACCCCGACTTTTCTAAACGTCTAAATTAATTCATACATTCGTGGAAAGACAAAGAAGGTGAGTAATAAATTAAAAATGATGTGGTATGTCATATTTCAAGTGTTCAAGGGTTGTATCTCAATTTTTGAAGTAAGGTAAGTCGCAAAATAAAAGTGGGCGAAAGTTATCGTAAGTTCCTTTTTAAAGATATCTCTGAATTTTGGATAAAATGTTTCGGAAGTTTTCTCCCATACCATAACGAGCTATGGGTCCCACTACCCATTAAATTAAAGGTCTAGGAGTCTAGTTTCCAACGCATCAAACGATTTGTTCATACAACTTCAGAATAGAGAGATATTCTCGTTTTTGTGAAACTGCGCAAGCAGGCACGTAAGGTGGGTCCCCTAAGTCGGTGGAAGCTTATAAGATAGCATCTTCTTCATTTTTCTTCATTCCAAATCGTGAGAAACCCATGAAAATCAGAGAAATACTCCTCAAATCATCCTTGTGTGTTGATGAACTCTTCTTGGCCTTTTATCGAAAATTGCCCTATGTCGCGGGCTCGTCGTTTTGATATAATTTTCACGGTGAATTGAGCAATGTAGCTACGTGGAGGTTATGTCTGCAGGTTTTTTTTTCAGTGGAGTGATTGTATTTAAGTGTTTTGGTCATTTAAAGAAAGGTAGGAATCACCTTTTATCAGTTTACAGATACCTTAGGTCTTGGATCACAGTTTACGATAGGAATCCTTATCGATTGTGGAATTGTCGTAGTAATTTTTATCCTTAATTACTCACTGATGTTACCTTTTTCTTTAGTGTTGTTGTGGTGTGGACAGAGGTGTTTTCAGCATAAATTATAAAGGAAAAGGTATGTTAAGGCTACTCCCTTCGTTCAATATGTTTCCTTAGAGCATGGGAGTGATATAATAGAGTAGTTACTGTTAGTTATGTTGTAAATGTAATTGTGAGTGGTTGGCTGATTGAGTGGTTATAAACCCTCATTTTAGGGACTCATAATCTATTCAGAACAACCCTAAGTTAGAAACGACTTGTACATTACTCATATATATTGTTTATAGCTAAATTGCTCGCCTACCTATGGGGGCTATCATGTTGTCTAATAGGACTATGCTATTGCCAAAGAGAGCTATGTGTTGCCCACGGGGCTATATTGATGACAAAGAGTGTTAAGTGTTGCCTACGGGGTTATTTTGACGCCAAAGAAGGCTATCTATTGCTTGCAGGGCTATGTGATGCAAAAGAGGGCTACGTGCAGCCCATAGCACTATGATCTTGCCTAAGAGGGCTATGCACTGCCTACGGGGCTATATCGTTGCCAAAAAGGGCTATGTGACTTCTTACAAAGACAAGGGACTACCGATAAGGTTATGTAGATTGATTTGGCACCTTCTGGGCTTATGGGTGCCTAATTAGGTAGTATGTTGTTTGTACCTACCGTGTTTATGGGGACTTGGTTAGGTTTATGTTTGATCATTATTGTATTTTATTAGATTCAGTAGTGGGTTGGCATGCTTATCTAAATTTGATTTCCTTACCTGATTGGTTTCGGTATATTATGATACCTGCTCATTTAGTCTACAGCCTTTCATACTATGTACATTATTTTGTACTGACGCCCCATTGCCTGGGGGCGCTACATTCATGCATGCAGGTCCTGACGGACGACCGAATAGACCTCCACAGTAGCAGGATTGACTTCTATCCGGTTAGCTAGCCCATTTCCTCCGAAACTGCCAGAGTTTGGAGGTTTGTTAGCTTTTATTGTGTATATTTTTATGGGTAGGCTGGGGCCTGTCCTGCCAATCTTCACTACTCTTTGCGGCTTGCAGATTAGTGTGTGGGGTGTAGAGCTAGGTTATGACCATGCTGGCCTACTTTTGTTGGCTTGCTGAAGCTTGTAAGTTGTTTGATATATTGTCTTGATATATACCTGCTTCCAGTTGTTGTATAAATATCATGGAGGCCTTGACGGCTCAGTCAGGACTTCTGTGCTAGTTGGCTATTTCTTTATATGAACTCTTGGGAGTAGTTGTTTCTTTTATATATATATTGACAGGGGCCTTACCGGTCGAGGGCTTAGTTTTAAGCCAGGATATACTAGTTTGTTTTCTTGATTGCATGTATCTGCCATGTGCTAGTAGCAAATGGTTCTGCAGGGTCGGCTCGGGACTGAGTTTTCCCATTAGGAGCCAATTGCGCCTCTTAAGTTTGGGGTGTGACAAACTTGGTATCAGAGCAACGTCGTATCCTAGGGAGTTTGCAAGTCTTGTCTAGTAGAGTCTTGTTTATAAATGTGTTGTGTACCACATTCGGTAAGCAAGAATCTACCGGGCATGTTAAAATGACTATCCTTCTTTTGCTCACCTCGTGCTATAGAGCGGTGTCTTAAGGGTTGATGTTTCTTGCTTATAATTGATACTTGTATGCAGATAGAGATG